>CM021101.1:222916319-222950287 GCA_007115665.2 Sequoiadendron giganteum
TTGCGGTTGCATAAACATGATTGATAGTGGTATATATGGAATGGTTTAGATTAAGCCAAGTACAACCGTTGAACATTTATCTTATTACAGATAGTATTGGGATTACTATTAACTCATATGCCCATGAAATAAACTTTGATCTATTGTAATTAATATTGAGAAAACTTGTATCTTTCATGCAGATAAAGTGAATCTTGCTCCTTTCCTTTTTCTATCAGGTTACAATGAAACAAAAAATTATCATATTACAACCAAACTAAAAGAAATACAATGAAGGGTGCACAACAATTTAAGGCTTTCTCTCCACCCTATCATAATGGCATCATGGAGCCTCATGGGCTCTAGTCATATACCCGAGCAAGAAAAGTATTTCAGCCCCAAGAGGATGAATGAGGCCCTCTCAGAATTTTATGAAGGACATGAAAATAGCACAACATACAGACTAAATACACATAGATCCTTTATTCACCATATTCAACAAAAATCTACATAGCATATCACTCTCTTGCTACAACTAAACAAAGGCAAATGAAAATAGTAAAACTTATTTATTTTCTTTAGGTGTTGGAATTTAACTCTTTATCCCTCTTTCCTCTCCAACCAAGCCATTTGAATTATTCACTCCCCAAAAGGACTCCTCCTCTCCTCTTCCATCCTTCCTACCATCTTCTCTAGAGTTCTCCAAAAGGAGAAGTGGGTAACACCACTCATTATTTTTCTCCCAAAATATATAGGAGTTTTCAACTTTCCATGTGTGGAGTGTACCTCCTTCCATTAATGAGGTTCCTTTTTCTTATTCAAGAGGGTTACATGGATTTGGACAACCCCTCAATCTTTTCACCCCCATCCTCTATCAAAATTCGTCTCTCTAATATAAGGACTTTTTCAGGGGTCATATCATGTCCTTGAGACACTATTGTGTGCCCACTTGGCCCCTACCATTATGGTATGCACCTTAGGGGGTTTATTTTTGTATCCCAACCAAGGAAATTGACCAACAACCCCCTTTTGTAGCCCACTTAAAATTCCATCCGAGTTTCACACTTAACCAAGGGTTCCTAACACTTAGACCCACTTACACTCACATAGCACATAATCAATTATCCCTTTAATAACACCTTCACCACCTTAACTTACCAACATATTATCTTTACTCGATTCGAATCCCTAGAAAGGAGGTCAAATTCATGATCACAAGGAGATGTCTTTGGATCTACTCAATGGTTTTCCCTTCTTGTACAGACACTTTGCTTTCTTGCACATTACCAATGCAATCGTAAGAACAATCATATATCACATGAATTTGATAGCTGAAATGAGATTTAATTGTACAACAATTCTATTTACAATTTTCAATTCATATTGCCAATTTACAAGTCCATACGCCTTCATGACAATGACAATGAATCAACGTAAAATGAAATGAAAGAATATGGTCACACAATCACCTTATTTATTGCTCACAATATAACTTATCATACATTTATCAAAACATATAACAAATTAGGTTTAGTATTAATCATATGCAAAGTGGGGTCTTACAACAATACACTACACTATTAAATATAGTACTACAATATAACATTAAATGAAATATATTATATTTTATATAAAAAACAACTTCATTATAACATAATACTATAATCAATATGACAACACATTACAATAATTTTGGTAGAAAAATAATATAAAATAAAAATAAAATTTATAAGTCAATAGTTAAATTTATTTCATATTGTTTTCTTTGTATTATTCCTTTCATACACATTAAATTTATAGGATCCAGTTTTGTTTCTAGATATGGGACATCCAAAGAAACAATTTGAATATGAGGAACAAAGAAAATAGTCTCAAAAAGGATACCAAAGAGAATATAGAAAACAATAATTGCAAAAAATGACTGATGCAAAAAGGGATGAAGAAAGGAAAAAAAGGAATGAAATAGATATAATAAGATACGCTAGGAAGAAATTACAATTAACTATACAACATTCACAAACATCAAAATATAGTAGAAGGAGATATTAACAGTGATAGATTTGAACAAGAAAATGATTTCCACTCTGCTTCAACTTCAAATGTTCCAATCACAAACAATCCAAATGGATTGCTTACAACTGAATTCAAACATATTGAAATCATATTCCGCAATAATTTAGATGCGTGCAAGTCCCCATCATTCTATTATACTTGTGAAGAATGTTACATCAGAATTAAAATATCTCAAACTACATAGGGTTCTATATGTAGTAGATGCAAACAAGAAAGAGGTGTGAACAGGTTTTCAGTTGCAAATAATATGAATCCAGGACACTAACCACATGAACTATCAAAACTCACACAAGTAGAAGAAATGTTAATCGCTCATGTATGCCCTATATTGCAAGTTCCACATGCAAGAGGTGGTTAGTATAAATATAGAGGACACTCTATAAGCTTTCCACAACATATTGAATACATAGAAAAAAAATCACCCCACTACATTACATATTAACCAATCATAATAGTTCGAAGGAAAAATTAACGTGGCACAAATTATCACTTCATAGTGAACAAAGATCATGTTTATAAAACACTACAATACAAAATATACCAGGACAAATTTTACTTTGATGTCACAATTGATCCAAATGCTCTTGACAATTTATCTTCAAACTTTGATGAAAATATATTTGATCAACTTCAAACAATGCATATTCAATTAGATACGGATACAAGGGAAACTTTGATCCTTGGACAAGAGATTGATATTGACGAAAGTGATATCGTTGACCACACTATATTAATGGATTCTCAAACACTCAATGAAAAAATAGAAATGGAGTTGATTAATGCATGGGCTAACAACCAAAATACAAATTGAATAACATTTAT
Source organism: Sequoiadendron giganteum (assembly GCA_007115665.2). NCBI lineage: Eukaryota > Viridiplantae > Streptophyta > Pinopsida > Cupressales > Cupressaceae > Sequoiadendron > Sequoiadendron giganteum. The sequence continues at coordinate 222,919,194 of CM021101.1, forward strand.
TGATTGGCCAACAATCGGTGGATCTCTACTAAATGAATATGTATCATCAGAGTTACTTGATATGGTATTTCCAACCTTATTTCTTGATGGTAGATGTGATTTGTTAGAGCCACGAATTAGACAATAAATCTCCATGAATATGTAAAGCACCTATTTCGATACAAAGATAGTTGTTTTGTGAAACATCCATGGTTCCGATATTACATGACAAATATGATAAGGAGACATCAAGTACAACCATCTACTATAATTTTTATGAAAAGAAACATCCATGACATGATAATCACTATACATGAGCTACGTGAACATATGAGCAATATGCCAGAATCAAATCTTGTAAATAGATTGATACAATATGAAACTTGCTTAAGTGACACAAGATCATATTGGACAAAATGTCATGCAAATTGATAGATATGCTACATCAAATTGGTACACCTACAATATTCTTTATATTGAGTGCAGCTGGCCTGTATTGGCTAGATTTATATATGCTAATGCCAGGAACACCTCCAAAAGATCCATGACATGCACAACTTTGGCAAAAACAAAATATTATCGCCTATCCTCATATTGTAGCATAGTACATGCCCTTACACCACTCTCAATTTAGAAAAGAAATCCTTCAAAAGGGAATAAATGTTAAAGATTATTGGTCCAGATACGAGTGGCAACACAAAGGATCAACACATATACATGGATTTTTGTGGCTACATGAAGCGCCAAACATGGATACTATAGATTGGTCCAACAATGAACAGCAAAATTCAGTGTAAATATACTTCAACAAAATTGTTCACACATGGAATTTGAGACATAATAAGCTAGAAAAAATTCATAGGTATAATACCAATATACACAAAAAATAGATATTTAAATACATTTCTTATATCCCTTTAATACAAAAAATTAAATGATTAAACTTCATATTACAGGCATTCCAAAATATTGCTATACATCCATGTCTCAAAAATACAAGGCAACTTGTAGAAACAAATATAGAAAAGGACTATGAGGAGATAGCAAACACTGTACAAAGACATACAATTTGTAGAAAAGGTGCATGTCTATGAAAGAAAATTGGATTTTTTTTTGCAAGTAAGTCTTGCAACAAAATCTATATACACCATTCTCATAAATGTATTTTTTCAATTCATTAAATAAATCTAATAATGCTAATAATATGCCAGGTACAATACTCCATGGCCACTAAATTTACAAGGACCAAAATTATATCAAAATTTAGAAACAAGTGAAAAATATTTGAACCTATGAGAAATGATGACATGCTTAACTCACACAACAACTACATTTTGAATGGAGAGAAAATATAGATTGGCAACTAGTTCTTTCAAAACTTGCTATGGTTAAATACATTGCCAAGTATGCAACAAAGGTAGAGAGAAGCTCAAAAATGTACCAACAAATAATAGTATGTTTTGCAAATGTAGAAAATCTAGACGATCTTGCTACAAAAGCTTATAAGAAGCTCATAATTGAAACGATAACAAAAAGAGATATTGGAGAACAAGAAACAAGCTATATGTTATTAGAACCCCCATTGGTGGAAAGCAATATAAGATTTATCAATCTAAATGTATCAACCGGGGTTTTCAAACGTGTGGTTTTACATCAGGATAATAATAATGAAGAACAAGTACTATCTTACATTGATGCGTACAATACAAACCTCTGCACATGGAAGCAGGTATCACTAATTAATTCAACAAAATCATGGATATATAATGTTAAGCATAAAAATGAAAACAAATGGAATCCAAGAAAAACACCAGCTATTATACGAGTCTTTCCTAAATTTTCATCTATTCCTCCAAGGGAATCAAATAAATGGTTTGATTTTTGCTTCTCAGAATTGTTGCTCTACAAACCATTTCATGACATTAGCAAAGATATTGGTCATAACAATGATTCAATACTATCAAGTTGGGAAAACCATGATTATAATCAATGACATGTTGAGTGGAGAGCAATCACAAAAACTATTGAAAACAATAGTGATTCTCAATCAGAAGATAACGACATTGTCTAAAATACCACTATAGAGCATGAATGGGAAATTATATCAAGACTAGAACATGGTCAAACCATGCACATTTTAGAGATAGATATGTTGGGAAGAAGATATTTAGACAAACAAATACATTGGTCTACTGACTTCAAAAGTGAACAATATACAAATGAAGCTATCAATTTCATTACCACTATGAATAGTGAAGCTATCAATTTCATTACCACTATGAAAAGTAATGACTCTCTAATTCATCATAATGTGGCACTATCTATCAACTATGAAAACCTCAGCAATCAACAACGTAAAATAGTTAATATTATCCCCTCACACTACAATGCAAATCAATATAAATCTCCACTGTTTATGATTATTCAAGAAACAACAGGAACATGAAAGTCATATGTTATAGGTGCAATAAAAGAAACACCTTAGAAAGATTCAATACCAAATCAATCTCCCCTTCTTCTATTCGCTCCAACTGGAGTAACAACATTCAATATCAGAGCATCGACTATTCATTCGAAATTGAAAATTCCAATAAGAAACTTCAAAGAAGGGACAAGATTAACATATTTCAATACAAATTAGCACATATCAAATATATATTGATTGATGAAATGAGATTTCTAGATGAAAAATTACTCGAAAACATAGGCTGTCAAGTCCGCCAAGCTTTTCCACAAAATTCAAATCAAAATTTTGCAGGTATGTCTCTCTCTCAAAATTCAAACACCATAGATTATTTCTCTTTAAAAAATTAGTTTTATATGTACTGCAATTGAATATTTATCACAAATAATTTTCAAGACAATATTTATGAATTACTTTAAAGAATATCATTGATTTTGGTTGGAGACCTCGAATAGTTACCACCGGTTAATGACAGACCAACATATAGCTACAAAAGACGAGCTAGAATATTGTGGGAAGAATATACAAATGTCATAAATTTTGACCACATTTTCAGACAAGATGGACTAAACAATGATCAACAAAGATTTCACCAATTGCTAGAAAATATTAAAGATACAAACCCTACGATAGATGATTGGAAACTTCTAATGACAGGGTCTAATAGAAGACTCGATGCAACAACAAATGAAGATTTTGAAAACAATGTTCATTTTTTTTCAACAAATGAAAATGTTCACATCCACAATAGGAAAAAATTATACTCATGTTGGCAAAACTACTTGCACACAACGTTCTAACAAAAAATGGCACAAGCAGTCTAGCGGAAGAAAATGTAGATTCAATGAACTAGATATTGAATTATTATTGAGTATAAATGCAAGAATTATGTTAATAAAAAACTTGTTCATACAAGCAAGGATGGTAAATGGAGCTCTTGGATTTGTTCAATAGATTGTATATAAACCAAGAACAACACCACCACAACCACCAACATATGTATTGGTCAAATTTGACAGTTACTCTGAAATACCTTTTGACAATCAACACCCATTTATCATTCTAATCACACAAATCCAACGGGGAAGCTTGATACAAATACCCTTAAGATTAACTTGGGCACTAACAATACACAAAACACAATGTTTAACTCTTCAAAAAGCAACTATCGATACAGGCCCAACTGAACGAACATTTGTGAGAATTTCTTGTGTCAAGTCTATACAAGGACTCTGCATTATGCCTCCATTCACATTTGACAGACATGAAAAAATTAATTAAAACCTTAGAAATAAACTAATGTAAATTCTACACAGATGTTTTTAATACAATTAACATTTTTAAAAATAAGATACATTCTTCATTATTTGTAATTAATTATGAAGTGACAGACGGAAATTACAATTTACAAGACTTTTAAATTTTCAATGTATGGTGACACTTTTAAATTATTACCAACACCTATTTAAATGGACAAAATCATGTTTACAAATATGAATTTGCTCTTTTCTTACATTCTCAATACTGATTTTTGATATTCTACTCAATAAAATACGATTTATTGGCAACTTGATGTTTGCTTTTGCTTGTATACTTTGTTCTTGGCATTGAGCATAAACACATGCTTAACCTGAGCCGATTTAAGACTGCAGGAGAAACATGCCGTTTTACCTGTTCCCAACATAGTTTCTTGACTTTCTTGAATAAAAGTCAAAATTTACAGTTTTACTAGTATTTAATTTCACTTGATCAGTGTGCCAGCTTATTTACTTTCACAATGGATATGATCTGTAGGTATCTAGGAATGGAGAAATTCCTTTATTTTTCCACTATTGCAGATCTTCCAAAGCCTTTGTTTATTATATCTGAAATAATTACAAGGCCTACAACTGCAAACACAAGGCACATGTATGCTGACAGAGAGGTTTCATTAACATTTGACATCCATGAGGTGGTAAAAGGATATGGGACCACCAGTAGTTATCTCACAAATTTCATCTCAAGTCAGGGTTCTCTGGTTGCTATGTTAAGCAAAGAAAAGTCAGGGTTGTAGCCATGTTGAAGATTTGGAATGTTTTCATCGTAAGTCTTTTGATGCTTGTGTTGTAGCCACACAGTATGTGAATAAGCCTTCAATTCATCACTCTTTATCGGAGGAATGAAACACTGCAGAATGCTTCACTTGGTATCAATCAAGCTTCAAAGCACAACCTAAATACAAAGGAATCCACTCTCACAATTTGAAACAATATTGGCAGACCAAAATACATCTACGTGTACTTCAAAAACTTTCTCATAATTTCTTGTTTGCTTGTGGTCTTCATGCAGGGTATTAGTATAGCCAGCTTGCTAAACCAGTCAGCAAACAAAAAAAAGTATTTGTTTCTATGTTTTTTCATCGATAATCCTCCATTGAATTCCATTGAAAGGCTCTCATATGGTTAGCTCTACACAGGAAAGAAAGCTTGTAGGTTCAAACAATGATTATCAGGCTTAATATTACCACACAACAATCATCCATGAATAAATTTCTACACATCACAACTGTGGGCTGTGACTTGCCATTATGTTTTGTGCAATTGTCCTCCCTAACCAAAATTGGTTAAGGATGAACTTGTTAAAGACATCTTAGTGCCTACCAGCACTGTTTAGACTCTAGTGTTCTCCTAATGTAGAATTTCTAGATTGGTGGTTGTAGTAATCCCTCAGTTGACGTATCCCCGCAATTTTATAGCCAGTTGAGAACTGCTCTAGCACAATTTGTAATTTGTTAACTCATCGGGCATACATGATAATTGTAATTCATAATGTTCTCTTAATTTATAATTTTCAATTTCTTGTTCGTGCTCTTGTTAGAACCCCTCAGGCAACCTCTGCAACACTCCCATAATGCTATAGCCTGTTGAGGTTTGCACTAGCATAACTTGTGAATTTCAGAGGTTTACATGATAGCTGTTATTTTCAAAATTCTGCAGTTCTCTCTCCAAGTACTAGTTTCCTACAATGGGAAACCTGTACGAATCGAAACAGGCTATATATACTTGGGAGTGCAATCAATGTCCATGTCTTAATCTTATGCTACTTCTATGGCTTTGTGGGAGTTATTCTCCCCTTTCTGTTTTAGTCTTTTAGAGTGCCAGTGTTTTCAGATGCATTTGCTAGATATGTCTATAAAGATTTGGTTTTCTGATGTTATCATTAAATCAACGGGGTGTGTCACGGGTACATTATTTGGGATTCTAGCTTAGGGCTTGTTGGTTGGGTGCATATTGAGATTGTGCACAGTACAGATTATCTTGCTTCAGCACATGACTGTTGCAAACTAACATTCTCCCTCTGTATTGTGGGCATCTTTAGGATTGCTTTCTATCTCCATAGACTTTGGTCCATGGTAGATCTTGCTTGAGGTCGAGAGAGACATATATTTCTTTATAGTGGGCTACTTCCTCAACTCTGACTAGATGACAACAATGTTGGCATTTGAAGACTAACAAGCTTGTCTAGTTGATTGTCATTTCAATTGTTTTCCTTCCTCCCTTCAAGTACTTTTTGATGTCCACTCCTCTCCTTCCAAAAGTGGGGGTGATCAATATAGTGGTCAAGAAGGCCATACACCATCAATGTATTAAGGCCACGTACATCTCACCCCATGAACCTCTCAGCACAGGGAAGACATTTTTTATAAATTGTGAATGGCATCATCGTCCACCTAGAGTAGATCTAGTGCTATTGGACTCAGTTCTAGGATTCCTTTTGGTAAACCAAGTACCTGTTTTCAACGGTTGCAACTTGAGTCTGATTCAAACATTCCTCAAGTTGACATAGTATGTTGTATTTTCTCTTAGAAGGTGCAAACAATGTAGCACTTATTGTTAGGTGTTCCATCTACTATGCGATTTGGAGGAAGATGCTATTGCTTGTATAAAGATTCGAGTGGGCCACTTGCCACCTTTTTTCGTTTTCGTGAGCGGATATGATTCACTTTGTTACCCCTAAGAAGTTGTCTTTTTCAAGCATTAGGTTTTGCAAGGGACCTTGAGGACCAATAGATGGATTGCCAGTATCTTTCAGCTTTTCTTATTGTTTGGAGGTGCCAAGTACCCCTTTGATGCTATAACTACCACCATGGATAGTTATATATTTGTGAGGCTGCATCCTCCTCCATGTGCAACCATTGGGGGTGCCTTAATCCTTCTTTTCTTGGTTGAGACATGGTAGATCATTTGTTCTTTGGTCTAGAGGGATGGGTACCACCTCTCATCTGCATTCTAGGAGATCCACCCAAGCATATACTGCTGGTTTCCTTTCTAGTTTGGAGAATCATCAACCTTGGACATTAGAAGAGTTTCTAGGAGACACTCTCTACCTTTCCCTAGGATCACATAGCTAGGCCCTCCTTAATATGGCCATTCTCCAGTGGATATAATCAGGTCATGTATCGGCTCTTTCATAGCGATCAACAAAGATGGAGCCAAGACACATGATTGAGATCATGTGCAGTCATTGTTTCCAATCTATCCTATATATATTGTTTGTAGTGTTTGTAAGAATGGCTTTATCTTCTGAAATTGTAGGGTTTACCTCCTTTGGGTTAACCTTCTATTTAGCAAGGCTCTTTTATTATTGTACTTTTAGTGTATTTATAATGTGTAGCTTTATTGTGATCCTTAACAGTCTTTCTGTTGGCTGTATTTTGGAGTCCCTTTGACCTGTTTTGGTCATCTATAGACTGATATATTTTGTTTCTTTGTTTCTGTTTTCTAAGACCCATAAGGCAATCTCCTATTCTTGTTGTTCCATTTTCTCTGTTTATTGTGTGGATATCTCTCATTTTTTTATTAAAAGAACTTCTTGTCTTCTTTCACCTTCTATTACAGTTGAGCTTAATATTATATTTGTTTGTTTGGAAGACATATAGCATTTATCTTGTCTATGAATCCCTCTAGAGGCAACAAAAAATGAGAAGAACCGATACTTCAAGACTGCATAAAGTTATTTTGGGGCACTGGAATAAAATATGATAAAGAAGTAATTAATTGTTGGAAAAATCTTTAGAGGAAGAAGATCATGTAGTTTTGAAGTCATATAGCTCTCAAATGCAATGTGACAACTTTGTGTTTGTGGCTAGGGTCAATGAGTTATTCAAATGTAGCTATGTTTCCTTAACCTTGGGTTTAGTTATCACTCTTTGGCCTGCAAACTGCTCAAGAAACTAATTATTTTGTGAAACTTTTTGGTATATGCCAGTGGTTGTAAGGAAAAGTGGCAGTTTGGGAATCCCTAATCACTCAACAAACACCCCTGGACTTTTGATTGTTCCGATCCTTATCCATGATGATAAATCAGTTTATTTCCATTGAACTATTCTAAAGTCATAACTATTTGTTCTGCATTCCCATTCCTTTCTGTTTGCTGAAAGGTCTTATCTTCCTATATTGTTCTGGAGAAGAAGATATATTTTTGACATGAATCATGTTCTAGATTAATATGCTGAAGTGCCAGTTCCGTGAGTGGTCTTAGTGGATCTTCTTTACATTCCATTTGAAATGAGGGAGTTATTATCACCAAGACATGTAAAAATGTTACTGTTGGCAATGTGACTTAACAATCTACATTCTTTTAACAGGTTCAATGGGTATGATCCACCTCCGGCACGTGTATTTGCCTAGCGGGTATTGGAATTAATGAATGATGGAGTTATTGAGGAAGAGGCAACCACCATAGCAGATGTAAGCTATTTGGTTATTATTTTATTCTAAAATAGTTTAGATAAAGTGCTTTTATCTAAAGTGTAATGTCCCCAATTCAAATTTTTTATTAACTTTTTGATTTTTTTTTATATTTTTTGGTTTTATGCCCCTCTTTTGGCATTTTCTGATTACACAAATTGAAATATTTCATGGATATAGTACAGTGCAGATCATAGACCATGCATACGAGCTTCATACTGATTTTAGATTTTCAAAACGACAACACATTCAAATTGAGATACTAGGTCAAACCTATATATACAAGGCTTATGTTATTGTAAAGGGACTTTTTAACATTTTCACAAGTTTACATAAGGGGATTTTTTTGGAATTGTGCAATTCTACAAAGTAATAGAATGCATTCTTGAAGGTGCATTCATGGTGTTTTCTAAATGTTATCATTAATCTTTTCGTGTGTTAAGTTGGTGATAACCTTTGTGATCCTAAATTTTATTTGTGAATGCGAATAGTCAATCTTTCATGAATCACATTTGAAACATGTTCATTTCTTGGCATCTCGATTTGAATGTGTTGCCATTTTGAAAATCTAAAATCATTGTGAAGCTCGTATGTGTGGTCTATGACCTTGGTAATGAATTTGTTTAAGTTTCTCTTAATTTCCACTTAAAAATTCAATTACGATCATACGAGGGAGTTGCCCCTCTCAAATGCAGAGGAAGATTGTCGTTTCACAAGCAATCTTTCCAACTGTTGGAGCGTTTTTGACACTTTCCATTGGGCAAGTCAAATATCATTCCAAGTGTCAATCTATGTAATGTCCCCAAATTTTTGATGAAGTGATTTAATTAATTTAAGTTGTCCAAAAATTAATATCATTTAAAAAGGATGACTTTAATTAATTATTTTAATTAAAATAAAGTGGAAATAATTAAATATTAAAAAGGTCACTTTATTAAATAAAGTTTCTTCTAGAAGCTAGTGTTAGTTACAAGTTGGCTTCTTTTGGAAGATTCATTGGAGCGTTTAAAAGGAGTTGATGTGCAAGGCATTTTGCATCCAGTGTTGAGTTGATATTTCTCATGATTTATGCAGAGGGCTTGAATTTCAGATTCCGCTAAATCTCCAAGGATGAAAACCTTCAATAGATTTTGAAAAGGGGTTGGACAAAAACCTAAGTCTTTCTAAGAGTGGATTTGTGAAGGAGTTCACATTGGGAAAACTTTGTAAGTCTTCTTTGAGGGCAAATTTATGGAGGTATTTGGCTATCTTCAGAATAAAGTTTATTATTCAAAAATTTAAGAGTATTTTCAATGATGTGGAGTGATTCTGAATATGTTTTAATGGCAAAGTAACCCTTTGAATATTATTGGGAAAATTAGATATATGGTCGGAAATGAGTATTATTTCTTTGATGCATTTAAAAGGAAAATAATAATTTTCTTTGTTGGGCGATTAAAAGGGATTCTGAATACTATATTGCCACAATAACATATGAGATTTTGGTAATTGTTTTAATAGTGGGCAACAATATTAATATTACTAAGTTGTGAAAGGAAATCATTGAAGGGTTATGAGGGAGTATCGAGAACAACAAAGACCCATATAAGATAAACATCATCAAGAAGCCATGAAGTACTTTGTGCTAGGAAATTTAGCCGATTAAGGCTATGACTTTGGCATCATGAGATTATAAAAAATGAAATGCACAATAGATAAGAAGGCAAATTCAATAGGTGGCAAACAAGTTGGCACCTCCCGTATTTTCTTCTAGCGGCTAAAGTATTCCTTTTGATATCGCATAATTAAGATTATACGATCTCTTAATTATATTGGGCTTATTCCTTCCTAGTCGCTATATTAAGGGGAGTCGTCTTATTTTATTCTTCCTGGCATTTCATCGCAAGCCTTTGGAGGCCTTCTAAGTCGTCCAAACTACAACGACAAATATTAAATCGTGGGAGTATTTAATCAATTGCCATTTTATTCTAAGGTGTTGTGGAATGGAAGGGCAGCATCCTTTGTGAGCATAATCTGCTGCCAATAATTATTAGAGTGATCATCTAACATTTCCAAGCTTGGTTGAATATCCAAAAAGGGCGTGGTAATCTCAGTCCAAGTCGTATTGAAGGAAGAAATGCTACCAACAATAAAGGGTTGCGATAATTGATGTTGTCCATTCACAAAACATCACAGGGAATATTGGAGCCGCTTATCTAAAGTTGAGGGTCTAGAAATCAAGTCGTGAGACTTTCTAGAAGGTCATAGCTTGAAGAAAACTATATATGCTTCCCATTTCTTGCCATGGAGACCTTATAGGGCGGCGTGAGGGCTTGTAGGAAGCTGACGCCTAAGTTTCAGACCTGTATGCACCTTAATATTTATGGTGTGATCTTCTTGGTGCCTCAAATGGTGATTTTGGATTGGTTTATTGCTGATTGGCAAGTCGCGGCAGCCTGAGAGTGGTTTGTAGGCGATTAGAAGAGGTTCATGTGGGTTTTTGAGGAGTTGTATAGTTTTTTGGAAGGGTCGTTGGTCTACATCAGCTCATAGAGGTATTCGCATTGCTCAGGTGCCTTCATAACCTTGTTGTGATACTTTTAAGAAGGCGTTACCAAGTCTGTTATACTTTTCTGTGCAAAGAAATACCTGCTATAAATAGCTAATATAATAGTTGTAGGTCTTTTTAATTATTGTTCATGCTTGGACCATATGCGTGCTTGTAATGAGTCTCAATCTGAGCCATCTAAATCCAGAACTTGCCATTGTTTAGATGTTATCTTGCCAAGTCATAAATATAGAATATATCACTCATTGTTTTAAGCTCGGATTTTATGAATCTGGAATATTTGTTGTTGTAATGATTTCTGAAGTATCATCATTGTAATACTGTTCAATACCAAGTTCAAAAATATATGTTATAGTGTGAAACATAGCTCTGTTCAATCTTGTATGGTGCAAACAAATAAAAGTTCTGAAATCAGTTATTAGATTGGTGCTTACTTTCTAGTTTGAAGTTCATTCTATGTGCATGGTAACCATTAGTTTGATAAAATGGGACATCTATCGAACTAAAGTAATCGCAAAATTTATTCTCAAACGGGAAGGGTATTTTACAATCTGCTTACGAACAACACCATAATCTAGATTCAAATTTTCGTTATGATAGGAGTACAAGAGTTAGATATACCATATGGATTCACCATATATCTGAGTTATGTCCCAACTGTTTATATTTTGCCAACTACACCAACTTGCAGTGCTACCTTAGAAACAACGATGTAATTTATATATGTGGAACCATTGACTAGCTGTATGAAACCTTTCCATTGTTGCACCTATGATGTAATGTACCATTAGCAACCAGCAATCATAAGGAAACCATTATCCTCCTCTAATGGTAGTGATTTATATGGTGGATGGTACCCAGTTGTTAGCACACTCCTTATTTCTGTAGATCACAACCACAAACTTGATATATTTCTGCCCAAAAAGAATGCAAATTTACTCCAGCAATCACAGTGCCCCTTCAACACAAGTGTATTAATCTGAAATTTCAACGGTTCTGCCCAATAGTGACTCTTGTATCAAATCACTCCAAGAAATTGTGGGTTTTTGTCATCAGGTAATTGAACCAAAGCCCAAAGATCCCAGCAAGGAGTAGAAATCAAAAAAATAGAATGCTTGATGAATATGTCTCCTTCTCCTTGCTTGGTCTATCTGAACTAGAATTTTCGTCAAAAAAACAAGTCTTCAAATGCCCCTTGATTGATATTAACAATAAATCTTAATTATAAAAATATTACTTAATTTTTCATTTGCCACCCATATTGCTTACGCCATATCATTATGATATGCCCTTCAAAAGCTTGTGCTATCCTTTATTTATGCTACACCATCCTTTGTTATGATTGCGCTATGTTTTAGAATGTTGTACAATGCTTTAAGAGGATCTTAAAATGTGCGGAATGCCCACAATGAATCCTTGTTGGCAGTTGTAGGTGGTTTCAAAGAGGAGACATTACATAAAGTTGATTTTTACTTTCATTTGGGCCATTATCATTGTCTTGTAAAAGTTCATTCCCAATTCCTCTCATACTTGAATCCTTTGGGAATGTTATTAATCTATGAACAATATTCTAATTTTTTTCATTTTTTTTCTCTCTCCATGAAGTTACTTCAATGCAAATACAAAATTGATCTTGTTGCTAAGATTTAAAATTGTCTTCAGTCCTATTTAAAAAACTATATTAGGGATAACTACTCTGGGCTTGACTATGATCAAACAGAAAGTAGCTTATGTTCAGCTATAAGATCATAATAATATGATTATTTCAATATCATAGGTTATTTTTGTACTTATTTCTTGAATTCCAACTTCATTATGCATGTATATTTTCCTATTCCTAAATTGCAATGCTTTTGAAACATTCTGTTGGTTGGATGTGTTCAAATGCAATTTAAAATCTTCACTCTAGAAAGAGGTTCCCTTATTACTCAAGTTAGCTTTTATCCAGGTAATTTTTGACCTTTTTCAATTTTTTGCTAAGAGAATGAACATTTCCACCTTAATGAAGGACAAAGATAGCCAAAAAGTAAAGTGCAGTTGTAAGAGCCCAACATATGTTATGTTCCAGTATGCCCTAAATCCAGATCTAAGGTTTATGAAATAAATGCAGTCTAAGCAAGTAAATCATCCACACATCTTGAAAATTGTTAACCCTACACCACAATGATTGAATAATCGGATCAAATTGATTTAACTATTCCACATATGCAAAAAAACAACTGGTTTGTGAACTGCCCTGACTCAGATCATATAAGTTGAAACAGATAGGACTCTAGGAAATTAAAAGAATATGCTACCAGCAATAGTTCATATAAATCCCATTACAAAATGTATGACATCTGATTTCCAATAAATTTAATCTTTCCTTTGTTATAGATAGATTTGAACACCTGGGTATAGCCTCCAAGTTACTCATAGGGCTCTGCTATAGAATTTCCTGGTGCTAGTGACTGGATCAGAATCTTGGTTCGCCCCCAAATTGACTTCACACCCTCTATATTAGATAGCATTGGAGTTGGAATGTTGTGGGAGATCAAATACTCTGATTCACCTCCTATTTTGCCTCTAGATCACATAGCTATTGGGCGTTGGGTGACCTGAGATGAATCCGCCACACATAAGCTTCACTGAATCATCAATTCGTTGCTTGCAGATGGTTGATATTTATGCATTGGTCAAGACTGGATGTGTTTGAGGTATGTCGCCCAATTGTCAATAGACAAACTCTCCCTACAAGACAAACAACATATCAGAATTTGCAACTCTGTGAGACCTAAGGAAATTGATTAGAAATCAGAAAGGTAGGGTTTCATCTACCTCTCCCACAAGTCACTGAGGTTTTTGTCCCAATGAACAACAAAAACCAACTACAAATTTTATCATCATCCACTATGTTTGTGAAATGTCCTCATATTAGAGACATGAGATGCACAGATTAAAATTTTGATTTTAAAGATGGTTTGATAAAGGACAATGAAAGATTGATGGAATAAGATAAATGAAATGCATTATTATCAACTAGTGCATAACTAACATAATTTGATATGACTATCAAGAGAAGACATCCATTGAACTCCTTGTATAAAGTCAAGAAGGTAGGAGCTACCAATTCCATACCATATGCCAACTACTTATGCATGTAATGGCCATTGTAAAAGTAGCTACAAACTCAAATAATTGCTTTATAAAAACTTTAAAAATTCGTTGAAATTCGACCAAAAAATTGTACGAAAAAAGAGCTAGGATTTTTTTCTTAAATATATATATTTTAAAATACTTTGAATTAAGTTGTGGGATGTGGGAGGCAATTGTTGAAGACGTCAAATGTGTAACAATTGTGCAATTGGGGGATCGACTTTGCTTTGCTGGTTCAATGATGGAAACACCTCTAAGCGGGCTTGGCTTCGCACTTCGTACCATGATATGGTGGATCACCATGCTACTGATTTGTTGCAATTTGTGTTTAACTTTAGCGATTTGATGCATGAAGACAGAAGGTAAACACCCTGCAGGCCTGCAAAATGATATAAAATTGCTGGTTTGAAGGGTTTTATGAAATGTTCTTCTATATTTTCTGTTATGAGGTTGATTTCATCCACATGAGCTTTTTTGCATGTGTCTAAAATATGTGAAATGGGGTCTTGAGTAAGCATGATTAAAGGTAGATTTGATTGTAAAACAAGAAGACATTGACCCCTATACTGCAGAATAGGGCTACAATGAGTATATATGCAGATTTATTGTAAGTGAAGGGGGTGGTTGTTTGTCTAAGAGGTAAGCAAAAAGACCTTTTTTGTAGACCTGAGAAGCTTTGATTTCCAATGCTAATATACAGCAGAGGGCAGATTTTGATGAATGCCAATTTTCTTGATAGAAATATATGCAATTAATCACTGAAAACTGTTTTGAATATGAATGTCATGTCCCCTTTTCAGAATTAAAGACATGGGAAAGACCTCTAGTCTATCCTCATTTCCCATAGGCTAAAGGATAAAATAAGGGAAATGATTAATAATATTATTTTAAGTTGGGCCTAGTAATTTATATTTTTAAAAGACAACTTGATAATGTTATTATAATTAATTAAAAAATTGTTTTTAAATACTTAATATGAAAAAGTACTTTAAATACTTTTGGAGGAAAATTAAAATGATGGCCCGAATTGGAAAATTTCAAAATTATTTGAAAGGGGTGTTGGATTCATTGAGCATTGTGTTTTCACTTTGCATTTCAATACGTGAGCTTCATGTTCAATTTCCACATTCAAGAATGAAACCATTTGGTTTTTTGAAGATCTTGGAGGATAAAAACTCTCTTGGATTTCAATTATCGGGTTTGGGGACAAAAACTTTCATCTCTGTCTAGGGCATCTCCACATAGGGGTTGCATTGGAGCTGATTTTGGCAAGTTATCTTCAAGTTTTAGATTCACAAGCAAATATCGTGTTCACAATTTGGAGAGCTTCATTGCTTTTTTTAGAGTTAGTTGTTGTTGTTCACTACCTTTTATTGTTGTTGTGTTATCACAAAGAGTTCTGTAACATTTGGGGGTGATCTTGGGCAACATTTATTGCTGTAATCAGCATATTCATTCATCATTTGGGGTTTTCCAGCATTGGAGAAGGTACCCCACCAGTGGGGTTTGTGGTGGTCGAAGCCCTGGGTGGGAGGCCTCTACCTACCCTGCTCTTCAGGACCGACCTGAGGTGAATGGGTCGGTCCTGAAGGGCTGGGCGTCGCGAAGCGCTGGGTGGAATAGAAAGTTGGTGGGAGGATATAGACCAACCCCACCACCCAGGGCAACTCAATCATCACTAATGGAATGTTGTTTCAGTTGTTTCTAGCTGCCAAACAACCTCCAAACCCTATTGCAGTTGTACAATTTCCTGCTACAATCGTCCCACTCCAGCAGCCTTCTGTACCAGAATTTTAGGGTTTAATCACCCGAACCTTCAACATGTTCAGTCATATTATCATTCGGAATCTCAAATCTGTTGAATGATCTCTTGTAAGTAGAATTGATTATTATTGTAATTCTAAAAATTGTTTCTGATTTAGCATATCGATGTTTCTAGTTGCTACAATTGAATAAAAAATGGAGTTGTGATTTCTTTATTGGTGCTCCATTGTTGTTGTTGTTGTTGTCATAATTCATCCAAAATTATATTGTTCAATTCTACTTATAAGGGTTGAGAACTTAATTTCCAGCCACTTGTTGCAATCAACATTTTGTTTAGTTTTTAGTTTGTTGTTTAAGTTTCATTTTGTTTCCAACATTTAGAAAAATACAAATAAATTAAATATCTCATAAAAATTCAGTTTTGGGACATTACAGTAGTATTGAATTTGTGATTTTGCCAGCTTGCATGGAAAGAGCTAATTTTTAGATGCTTATTTGATGCACATTAGTTTAAGATAATTTATATATTATCAGAGGGAATAAAAAAAGGAAGAAGTTATGGATGTGTTATGAGGAAAAGGGATCTAGGGTCTAAATCACACCTTTCCCGACGTTACATTAGAGAGGAACCAAAATTGATCACACAAGACCACTTGGCTACTATTCTCAATGGAAGAGCCAAAATGGTAGATTAGGGTTTTGGTCCTCTTTTGTGTTTTTTAGGTTGATTAGGAATTAAATTGATTTGATTATGCAAATGTAAAACTAGGTCAACTATGAATTTACAACAAATTGATGTGATTTCAAAAAAGTGCAGAATTGCAACACAAAAATGATGACAAAAAGCAGAGTGCAGAGTTTGAGGAACTTGGCATGCAAATTGGGACTGAAATTGTTTGGTCTAGAGTGGTGGTGCCCAAGACTTGACAATGCTACTTTCTAAAATTCGTGAATAGGTCTTAGTAGGTTCATCCTTCCTAGACTCATCTTTTGAACTTCGTTTGTTGATGAATAATTCTTCTTGCCCTAGTTTGATGAAATAGGCTGCTTGAATGCTTCATCTCACAATTAGGTCTTCAATATTCTTCCAAATCTACTTCAGAGCTGCCACTCGCACACAAGAGAGGGGAGAAAGGGTTGTGCCATATAGGGGCTTGGCTAAGTCAAACCCTGTTTTGGTGTTTCCTCCGCCACAATGGCCATGATGATGTAAAGAGTGCTTATCCTTGGTCGGACATAGACAAATGGATAAAAAAAAAAAAGTGATAAATAACAAGTGCTGCAACTTACCACTTAGATCTGATCTCCTTGATTGACTGAAGTCATGATGATGTGCATCTCATGCAAGGAAGATTTGCTTGTTGATAAGAAGTTTTGCAAGTGTTAGTACCCACAAAACAAATGAACATAAAACACAAACAATCTTACTTATAAACTTATGCATTGCTAACATGAATCTTGATTGATGAAAAATGTTCCTAATTCTGCTTTACTACTTTTTAGAATGCTTGCTTTCTCGAAATTTCATTGGCTATTGAAATGGTGAAAAAGACTTGTATTTATATGCATTTCTTTGTTTCCTGCAAAGTTAGTTATGAAAAATTGACAAATGAATTTGAATTTGCAAACATAAAAATGCCGACAATAACATTTAAAATTGGGCCAAAATAGGTTGGTCAAGAGCGGTGGCACCTTAGACCAAACCTATTTTGGGGCATTTGCTACTATTAAATAAATAATTAATATTAATTTCCAATAATATCTTGATTTTTTGAAAACACTAATAAAACAGATAAATTATGAGCATAATTAGGTCCAAGCACATAATGGGGAGCTAAACCTAGTGTGAAATTGTCAGGGTCGACAATTTACGACGCTACATTTAGCCCCCACTTTAGTGAGAGTATGGACATACGCTCATGGTCACACTAAAGTAAGGATAAGCCAACAAGGGTTCTATATCAAAACATTGTAGAAGTAAGATGACACTGAATCTAGGGATTGTAGCTGATAGGCTCTATCTTCTTGGCCATTTGCTGTCCAAATCATTTCACAAGTCATGCAATGTCGTGCGGGGTCCTCCGACCCATTGCTTGTGAATTTAGGCAACTTTTTCCTTTCAATACTGGGACTTGATGGGGGAGTAACAATCCTTTTTTGGTGCAACATCAATGCTTGGAATTGACTTATCAAGGGGTTTTGATTCAAACCCTCAGGTGCTTTACTCACACTCTTGGTTGCATGAGCATCCTGGACTCCTCCTTCCTAAGTGTTCTATATAGAGTTGCCTTAAGTTTCTTTATATGTTTTTTGGCCTAGGAGTTTTAGGTTCACATCCTTCAACTACTTCCTTGATCACCAATCATTCACTACCTCCAATGTTATAATCGGGTATTGAGTCTCCAAACTCTATTTCCCATTCTTCATTTGTTGGCTTATGTACTTGGTCAGAGATATTGGTCCACACTTTGTTGGGTAAGGGTAAATGTCTTGCTATCTCCTACTATTTCGTACTTGTACGATTTCTTGTGGAGGAATTGTTTTTATTTTTCAAATTGAGGTTCTGACTTCAGCTTACAGTTTGACTTCATCTGTGTTTGCCATCTAGGATTTACAAAAAAATATGAAAGCGGTGTTTGCCATGAAGGTTTGTGTGGTTCTGAAGTTTTTAATCTGGGCTTGATGGCAAGGGTTGTGCCCCTTGACCTTGCCTTGTATTGTGACAAGGCACACACACACAAAACTTACAACCTTTCAATGCTTGTTTGGTTTATGACATGCCCATCTAGGATTTACAAAAAAATATCAAAGTGGTGTTTTCCATGAAGGGTTGTGTGGTTTTGAAGGTGTTAATCTGGGCTTGATGGCGGGGGCTTGACTCCTTGACCTTGCCTTGTATTGTGACAAGGAATGTGCTAGGGGCGCTGCCCCTTGACCCTGCTTGGGGCACTGCCCCTAGACGCCATTGGGGGCAATGCCCTCAAACCCTCATCAAACTATAAGTCTAACCAAGCAATAAACCAATGATGAATGATGATCACAAAATGTACAAAATACATATTCCCTATTGCAAATCTCTACATCTTCACAATGAAATCTACAATCAAGGATTATCTTGTTTAATGCATTGCACAACTTGTTTACTTGTTTAGTAAACAAGGGCCGCCATAGACAAACTTGGCATGCTATAGTCATTCTATTGCTCAATACGAGTTAAGTCATAGCTGACAGGAAATGCCATTTTAATAATGCAAAAATGTATGCACAAACAACTAATGGAACAATCCCATCTATTAATATCCCAACTAAGGTCAAATTGGAACATAACTGGTAATGTTTTTTCTTAATCGTTCCTCTTTGTTAATGACTTTGACAACAAAACATGCAGTCTTGAAGCTTTAGGAAAACTTCAATAATAAATCCCTCACTTGAATATACACACAAGTCAGGCATGCCTTTATTAACTCATGCTCATATGTATATATAAAGAACATCATAATTTTTATTCAATTACCAATGCTCACAAAGGTTCTATAATGTTTATGATGAATGCTTTATCAATGTCATCATATGAATATTTGAAATTTTCTTATTTTTTTAATAGCTGTCCTTGCCCTTCCCTAAAAAATGGCCAAAAAGTACCCACCCATACTGGAAACACGTCCCGCCGTCCCTCCAAGAAACTTGGGGGAGTATATAACCATTGGAGAGCCTGAAACTTAAAATACTTGACAATGCTAGTTTAAAAAATCTGCAAGTTACTTGCAGACTTTTGAATACTCATGGGCGAGAAGAGCCTGGTAAGTTCCTCGCCTCAAATTCACCTGCTGAGCTGATTCTTTGCAGAGTTTTTGCCAGGTCTCTCTAGAAACTATACAGTTAGCAAAACAAATTTCCAATTTTTTTTTCAAATATTTTTCCATTGTTTCAGATTTGAAGAATTTTCACAGCAATTCAAGAATTAAATTTTTCTTATACATTTTAATTCATTAATTAATGTATTTTTTTGAATCTGCTGAGTTTTAGACAGATCAGAGTTTTTGAACTATGGTGACAAGTACAACAACACTTGTAGTTCGGTATTGTAAATATTATGCTTTTTAGGGTTAAGAGTTTGTGTATATTTCCCTTAAAGTAAATATATTTAATCCCTAGGATTAGTCTTATATGGTTGGATATAAAAATTCAGCTGAGATGGTAAAAGGGGGTTTTGAGTATTGATTTAAAAGTTGAAGCATCCAAATCCTCTAGGCTTATAATTTATCAGATGTTAATCTGCATACAAATCTCAGACTTTTGGATGCTGCAGATTTCCTTCCCCTCGTTCTTCAGGAATATCAATACGTATCTGTAACCCACTTTATATGTATATGCTGAATGTTACTGTATCTGTAATCCACTTTATATATATATGCTGAACTTTACTGTATCTGTAATCCACTTTTAGTATTTGTAAAATAAATAAAATACTATTTTTTTGAAGGACAATATCTCATGATATGATATGCTTAACAATCATCTCTTTCTCATTATCCTTTCTTGATAAATGGCAACTTAAATCAGTGTCATACTCTTCCTCATGCTTATTGTACTCTTTGCAGATGGAATACAAAGCTGAAAAACAAGCAAAACGGAAGGCTTATGTCAGGTTTAAGGAGATTGCTCGGCTTGAAGGGAAGAAACGCCCTCCAAACCCGTATCCAAGTGCAATTAAGGAGATTCAAGCAGAGGAAAAGAAATACATACACGAACGCTTTACCAGCCCAAATATCTTGAGTCTTGTGGAAAAGATGAAACAACAAATGCAAGCGAATATGGAGCAAAGAGAAAAGATGAGAAGAAGATAATCTACAATTGGTCCTTTAGTGCATAAATTTGTTTGTTATTACATTAATGCTTAGTGTAACTTGGTGTACTTATTCCTAGGAGACTAATAGTCAGATCAATTTTGTCAAATTTGCTTATGTAGCTTTCATGATTTTGTGATGATGATTGTGATCCAAGCAATCAGTATATACCAGTCAGATGCTGTCAAGGCCTAGGTTCTTGACAGGGGCATGAATAAAAATGGACTATTGCATTAGACAGAAACTTACCAAATAGTTGGGGCATAACAAATAACTACTATGATCGGTCCTTCGGTGCATAAATATATTCATTATTACATTAATACTTTAGTGTAACTTGGTGAACTTGTTCCAAGGAGATCTAAGAGTCAGATCAATTTTGTCAAATTGCTTCCGTAGCTTTCACGATTTTCTGATGATTGTAATCCAAGTGATCAGTACATACCAATCAAATGATGTCAAGGCCTATATTCTTGACAGGGGCATCAATAAAAGATAAACTAATGTATTAGACAGAATTTTACCAAATAATTGAGGCATAACACGTAACTACTATGACTGCAAAAAGAAACCATTTTCAATTGAAAAGGTAGAATTTTTAAGAATGGTAAATAAGTGATTAAAACAGTCATACCTTTTGATAGTATATCTATGCTAAAGAGTATCAATGGTGGTGTCTTTTACTGTTCTATAAGTTTGTTGGGTTCTTCTGTATCAACCTTTCTTATCACTGTTGTTTAGACCCCGTCTTCTATTTTTATTTAAATGGCAGATCTGTATAGCGTTCAAATTTAATGCAATTAGTGCCTAGATAGCTTTAAAGGTAATCAAGTTTTAATCATATGTTAAATTGTTTAGAAATTTAGCTACATTCACTCCTGTGATAATTCTTTACAAGTGAATAACCTATGGCAATGTAGAGTGAAGAAAGGCTGCCAATTGTTATTTCTCAATGAAAGCTTATGGTAAAAGTAAGACAAATAGTGTACAGAAATATTATTCTAGATAGACGGAGGCTTTACAGCTCAAATTCTCATTGTAAAACAGTTGATTTTGGAAAAGCTACCGGTCTTGGGCTTTGTTTTATGTTTTGCGCATAAACATCATTCTTTTGTTTTCTCTGAGAACATGGACAAGTTTAGCAGGCCTAAAAATGGCCTATATAATCTGCGGAGTTTCTTTGGACCAAATAAACTGGGCAAATTTGAAAATTTCGTATAATATGTTCTGAACAATTTTGATTACTTGCTTTCCAAATGACTGATAAGCAAAAATGTTATAAATTATTGTAATATTGAAATAATATTACATCATTAGTGATAAACTGATACTATAATTTTATTAAGTAATAATTTCTAATGTTCATTTGAACAAGTTGATATTTAAATGGGTTGGTTGAATTAATGTATCATCTTTTAGTTCAAGAATGAAAATTTGAAGACAACTAATTAGGCGATATTTGCTTGATTGTCTTTAGTTTTACTATGTTAAGTGTAAGCAGTTTACCAAGATTTAGCATGTTGAAAGTCGAATGGTAATTAGGTATGGTTTTTGTTTCATGGTGAACGGGCATTACTTGTTCACACTATAATATAGTTAAGCATATAATCTTATATAGACCAAGTCATGCCTAATCTTTTTAGAGTCCTTATGTAAATAAAAATATTAGATATATGGGTTGAATTGGTGTCCACTCCTTTTACATACTATACAATTTATGATATTCATGGCTATACTACTTTAACACAAATGCTAGGAAGAGTGCCTATGTTATGTTGGTTAATGGTCATAAGTTATGAGACTTTAGAAGTGTATAAATGCAAGATTAAAATAGAATAGTTCGATGATGGCGATATAATTTCATCAAATAGTTTATCAAAACTAGGAAACACAAATTTATTTGTTATTCTTGATCTAATAAATAAAACATTGTCTTAGAAGTGAGTTTAATTGTGTATCTATAAATTAACATACAAACAAGTTATATAGAATGACTACAACAGTTTTGTTACCCCTTGCTTATTGTCTAGCTTCTTTTGTACAATAATTGAGTTCTTGGTGAAACTATATACAATCCTATGCTCAAACCTTTGAACCTTGTTAATCACTTTCATGCCTCTAATTAATGTGTTGTAAGCCTTTCTTGTGCGCAGGAAGCCTCCATTTATGATTTAGAATGAGAAAAGGCATGATTGTTTGTTTCTCGTGATTGATCCCTATATTGTGATTAAACCATTGTTTTCCTTGTTTGGGTAGTTATGTAATTAAAAACTGTATTGGTGGTTATGTACTTGCCACAATGGTTATGGAGTAATGATTTTTGTGAATTCAATGATTTTGCAATTGTTGTTTGTACATGATTGACAATTTCAATTGACAAAACGAGTTGGAAATTACCCCTTTTCATATATAAGCTTTTGGTCCCACAAAAGCTTAATGAGACATTAAGAGAAAACAATTCCCTCTCTTTGGAGTACAATCAAGCTTAATTAACCATTTGTCCTTTGAGTTTCACTTGCCAAGACTTTTGGACTCTCTAGTCTCTTCTTTCAGTACAAAACATCATTTGTTATGGACCAAATCATCTAATGAGGGTAGTACTAGATCTTCTTTTTCATTAAACATGGAGGGTATTCGGTTCTAAAACAACACTCTTGAATCCTATAACTTTTCTCCACCTTCAAGGCTAGGGTTTTGTCACCAAGAAGGAAAAAAGAGGATTATCAAATGACTTGGAATGGTTGAAGATTAATTTTGAAAGTGGGTTATCTCTCTTGAGCTTTGAGCTCAACTTAGACCTAGGAGATAATTCCTAGGGGTATACCTTAATAGGTATTGAGATTAAATTAAATGGACACCCAAAAATAATAACTAAACACAATTGCATACTTGTTGTGTCACTTGTTCATCGCGTGTTTGCAGTCATTTGTTAATGATTGAGTCTTTATTGCTTATATTATGTTAATTTGAATTATTGTAATGTTTTAATTATTATTAATGTTGCTTTATTTGATTTAATGATATAATTAAATTAGAAAATTTATTTTTAGTTTATTAAGTGATTGTATTAAAATGTTAAAAATATCTTGTTTTCGAAAAGATCATTTAAATGTAAATTGATTTCATTATTCAATTTGACGTTTTCGAAAATGGAACTTTTAGTTGAGATCTAGAGTTGAAATATCTTGTTAATCTGTTTGTGTTTATTGAGTTTAATTGATGCATGTGTTGTATGTTGAAACTGAAAGTTAAAGTTGAGAGTATGGAAGAATGGAAAAGGTTATAGTCTTGAAATTGTTCATTCTTGTACACACGTTTTTGGATATTCGAATAGTAGGAAGTATAAAGATTATTTTCACCAAAGATATTTTCTGGAAATTTGGATTTGGAGTTGATTATAGAAGCTACAAATTGTTGTTAAAGTCAACGTTCATATTGTGAAAGGTTAAAGGTTTGAATTTGCGGGGTTTTGCTGACTTCGTTCACCATTTTCATGGAAACATTTTCAGGTTCTTTTCATGTTTAAATTCAAGTTATTTGTTGTGAACATGTTAATCTGCTATGAAGATTTTGTCTTCAATCCCTGTTACACCAGAGAAAAATGAAACATGTTAGTATCTGAACAATTGCAATTATAGCATGAATGATTAGGAAACGGAAGCAATATTAGAAGATTGATTGTGTTTACAAAGATGGTACAGAAGAATACATGGTTAATACTTTAGGGGAAAGTTAGTTTTGTTAGTGGTATTTGATTTATGGAATTGTTGTGACCTTTTCTTCTGTTTGTTATGGCTTCATTCTTTGAGAAGTCTGCATCTGAACCAATTCCTTACCTCTCTTCTGTGAGTATGTAACATATCTCTTTGCTTTATCTCTGCTTTACCTAGTCTTTACTCAATCCGTTTTGTTTGCAATCAATCTACCCATGTATACAATCATAGCTTCTCTTGTATTCCTGCAAACACCCTGCATGTGTTACACATGCATAGGAACTCTCTGTCCTCCATGCATGGCACCTACTCACTACTATTATTCTTTTTTTCTGAGTCGAATGATCATTGATTTCTTAAAGGCGTCAGGTGTTGAAGTTTACAAACATTGGTGTTGATTATGTTAGGTATAGCGAACCGGGCTAGGGCGTTCTTGTATGGTATGCTCGATGCAGCAAGTCATCTTTTCGAAAGGAGTCTTTCAAGAAGCACATGCATTGTATGGTCTTTGTGATGCACAAATCATCTACCTGAGATAATTCTAACAGATATGGGAAGCGGTATTTATTAAACAGTATGTTTGAAATAGTTTTCTTGGAATTTAAAGACCATTCCCTATCTATGCTTGCCTTGGTTGTGATTCAGTCTATGCCCATTTGAGTGCGCACGCAGCTCCTCTATTAGTTTTTCCTTTTGGAATGAATTCATCTTTTAGGTTCCTTTGAATTTGAAGACCGTTCCCTATCTATGGTTGCCTTTGCTACGATACGGTTTATTTCTCTCTGAATGTGTTTGCAGTTCCTCTATTGGCTTTTCCTTTTGGAACAAATTCATCTTGTATTCCACGAGAAATGATATCAATTACATGGAAGGCCTTGTCCAATAAAGTTGAGTCGATAGGCAGCTCAGACCTTACCCTCTGAACCAAAGAATCAAGTCTGCAAGATCAACCTGTCACCGCATGTTAGCACTCTGGAGAATTTTGGGATGATTCTTCTTCATGTTAAGCTAGTTGCTATGTATATGTTCTCTTTTGTATCTTCCTAGCACTGTGTACTTCTCTGCATGTTGGTTGCATGCATTGAGATCACCGACTTAACTTAGTTGGTCATTGATTTCTCAGCTATCTACCTCTTTTGACATCGACTCATATGAGTTGGAAACAATATTATCATATTTTAATGTTTTGTTTAATTATTGATTACAAACTATAAGTCCATTGAATCTTGGAAAACAAGTTAGAAGTAGTTATTAATATTGCCATATAAATAAATACCTCTTTGTTTTATAATATAGATTATTATTATTATTCCTATTGTAATTGATGGTAATTTATTAAATATAAATACATTAATGTCTGAAATAATTTATACTCAAGTTCATTGGTAGAATTAATGTTGAGATGTTGAGATGTTGAGATTGTTAAATTATTAGTGATGATTAGAGGCATTAATGTAGATTACTCCTAATCCCTACTAAATTTATAATGTGGTTGTTAATCCTAATACGTTAACATCATATAGGAATTGTTATTATATTTGATTTTGTTTAATGATTAAAAATATGTATTTGGATAATAGAATTATAAATGTTTAGATTATCTTAATTAAGATTGTGTATTAGAAGCCTCAATATTGTAAGATGGTATTCACGAACTTTGAACTTATTTAACTTAAATGTTGAGTTGGAAATATATTAATATAATTCTTGAATAGGATGGTAAATTAAATTTAAAGGTGTTCCTACTTGGTCATATTCTTACTTTTGTTTTGAGGTTTGGAGTTATGTGTATTGTTCCCCTGAGATTTGGTATTGTCATTTATTGAGTTTATTTATGTTTATTAAATTGTCAAACTTAGTGTTAAAGGGTTATGTAATCTTGTTATAGGCGTTGTCTTGATAAGTCTTCCCGAGGCTTTAAATAATAAATTTTTAATCAAAATCATAAATAGTTCTTTATGTATGCTCATGTTTTATTCATATATGTGAACGTATGTCTTGTACGTTAAAGTGTTCTTGTGAATTGAACTTTGAGTCTTTATGTTTTCCTTGGGGTGATGTTGTGTTGGTACTTATATAAGCTTGGTCGTGCTTGAATGTGGTACCTTTGGAGATACTTTATGTTAGTGTATTATTCTGATGACTTTGGGTCTTGGTACAAATAAGTTTTCTCTGGAATGTGTGTGGGCATTATTATTTTGATATTTGGGTTTTGTACCTGGAAGGAGTGGCTTCCGTTAGGGGCTAGACTAGAAGTGGTTGCATGGGTAACCTCTAGGAAGTATTTGCTACAGTGATGTCACTCTTGTCCTTAGGTTTCTATCGGGTCTCTTGTGTAAGGTCATCTATGTTTATATCTTTGCTACCGGGAGTATGTTTGTTGTCATATGGATCTATTGTCATTATGATGTCATGATTTTCGACCTTGTGTTGTATGTTGTCTCTTTTGTGGTCCCCTACTTGTGATATCGTTTGTGTCATGATTTGTCTTGGTAGGATCCTGGATGCACGTAACTCACAAAGTTGGCCGTCAGACGAGTTCGAGGTCGACATCGGCTCGTGGTCTTATTATTTATTGTACTCACTATTGTGATTCTATTGTATTATTCATTGAAGTAGCGAGATTGGTCACAATCCCGTGTATTGTAAACAACTTGTATCATAACTATTAATATATGGAATTTGTATATGACTACCTTGTTTGACTTATTTGGTTTAAAACGTGTTGTGTTTATTATTTACTTTAGTAGAATTGTTGTGGAACCCTAGAGCGTTTATACTATGTTGTTATTACTTATTGATATTAAATGTTGTAAAAAAAAAAAAATTATTCGGTTATTTAGTGTAACACTTCCTGGGTTCCACGACGGAGCGTTACAAACAAAGCCTTAATGTATTTGAACTATATTAGAAATTACATTATTAGAAAGGTAAGAGAGAGTTAGATGTATCAAAAAATTTCAAACAATATCTTAAAATGTGCAAATTTGATGGAGAGTGTGCTTGATATTTGGTTGGTTTTAATATTTTATGAAAAACACATATTTGAGCACCTTACATGTAGGTCAAACCTTTTGGCTTGAATATCCAACACAAGACCAAGCCTAAGGTTGCAATTCTAAAAGCAATTTGAAATGAAATATATGTGCATTATAACATGCATGTGTTATAATAACATATAGGTGAATAAAGGGAATATATCACATTCTCACTAAGATGATGTTGGTTTAATATCAAAGGAGGAATTAACATCAAAGGAAACCAGGGAAACATAAGAACCATAGGTGCTTGATGAACGATATGTTAATAAAATACAAGTGAATGAAGGAAATGTGTCACATTCCCACTAGGATGATATTGATTTAACATAAAAGGAGGATTTATTCAAAGAGATACAATTGAGTCCTCTAGTTCAAGAAGAAAGGATAAGAAAAGAAGGATCAATGGAAGAAAAGAATGAGATTATTTTTGAGGGCTTACATAAGGAATAACCTTTATTCAATAAAGATAAAATAATTAATAAGAGGAAAACCCACCTTGCTTCCCCCTTGGATGGGATAAAGAATAAAGAGAATATATTGGATGCCAAGTCTAGAATGTAGACTAGAAACAAAAAATCAATGGATTGTGATGCAAACCCTAAAATTACAGAAGATTATTAGTGAAAGATTGAAGGGAAAGGGATGCTAAAAATGATCTAGCTAATGGAAACTAATAGACTATTATGGTCATGTGTTTGATGAGAAACCCCAAACTTAAAATATGAATATTTCTCATGGAATATGAGAGGGTTAAATAATCAACATAAATATGACCTTATAAATAACCTTGTTTAACAATATAAACTAGACTTATTTCTTAACCAAGAGAATAAAATTCTTAAGACTACTCAATTTTATTTTATTTTAAAGATGGTAGATGTCTTGGGTTTGATGTTGATGGAGCCTCTAGATGTATTGCCATTTTTTGGAACTTGGACTTGTTGGATGGTACTAGATGATGTGTGATGATCTTAAGCACATTACCATTGTCTTTTATAACAAAAGAGAAAGTTTCTTGTGGACCCCTTCTAATATATATGCCCCTAATACAAGAAGTGTGAGGAAGAAAATTTTGGTTAATCTTGTTATCTTTAGAAGGTTATATTCTAATGTCAAATGGTATGTTATGAGATATTCAATGCTCATTCAAAAAATAATGAGAAGAAAGGAGAATCGTTGATATCCTCAAATAGTAGAGATGATTTAGTTGATTTTATTCATGGAATTTATTTGGTGTATTTAGAATTGGAAGAAGGGAACTTCACCTAGTTAAATTGATAGGTTGGTCATTCTCTCTAGATAAGACTAGATTGAACCGTAATTTACCCTAACTAGTTTTCCTTTTATTGTTTCTCTTTATTTGCCCTTATTAGGATTGGCTCATCTCACTCCCTTATCATATTTTATATGGAGAAGTTAGGAAAGAGAAAAGGATTTACCTTTAGATTTAAGGAAATTTGAACTCATCACTCATATCTTGAAAATAAAATCAAGGATTGTTGGAACATCAATAAAGAGGCTTGTTCAATGTACATGAAAACCAAACAACTTAACAATATGAAGAATAATATTAATGTTCCATTGGACATATATTTAATAAAAAATATGAAGTTAAATTATATTTGGATAGGGTTCAAGAATAAATCCAATTCAAAGGTGTGAATCAAGATCTTATGTTAAAGAGAAGGAGATGTTGATATAGTTGTGCTATCATATATCTAAGGAGGATTACTTTTAGAAGCAATGTTTCAAAGAAATTTGGCTTAAGCAATGAAACTGAAACTCCAAATTATTTCACTTAACATATCTCAAGAATTGAGATTCTAATAGAATTAAATATATTTGAATTGATGGCATCCCTAATTTAAAGCTAAATGAGATAATTTGATAACAATGGAATTGATTTGTTAACTCAATAATCCTTGAGGAGACTCTAAGATTGATGATGAGCATGATATTAGAGAGATTAATAAGCCTATTATGGAGGAATAACCCAAAGTTTCCACCTTATCCTTTGAAGGTAACAATACTCCTAGCCTAGATGACTTCCCACACTTTTTCTTCTTGATATATTGGGACATTGTTAGTAAATAAAATTATTGTTTCCTCCAGGGAGTTCTTTGGTAGTGAAAGGGTGTTAAAGGAATTGAATTCTATATTTATTATTTTATCCTCATAAAGGTGGGTGCAAATTCCTTTTCTAACTTTAGACCTATTAACCTTTAGAACTCTATATATAAAGAAATTTTCCAAAATTGTTACCTTGAGGCTGCAACATTTTTTTCTTAAACTAATTTTGATTCAATAAAGTGGATTTGTGCATGGTAGATTGCTAAAATAATGTTAATTCAAGAAAATTTTCGGATGTGTATTGGAGAGAAGTGGTTCAAAGAATAATTTACATTTTGAACAGAGCTCAAATCAGACCAAAGATTGTCAAAACACCATATGAATTGTGGAAAGGAAGACAAACATCAGTTAGACATTTCAAAATATTTAGAAGTAAATGTCACATCAAAAGGGATGAAGAACATTTGGGTAAGTTTGATTCTAGATTTGATGAAGGTATTTTTCTTAGTTATTCTATGACAAGCAACACATATATATATTATAAAAAGAGGTTGAAAAGGATTGTTAAAAGTGTCAATGCTAGTTTTGATGAATCAATACAATCTATTAAGACTCTAGATGAAGAAGATAATGAAGATTTATCCATAGTAGTGAAGAAGACTCGGAGAATGATTTAGATAATATAGTTACAAAGACTTTGGCTAGGTATGTTTAGAAGAACCATTTTGAAGATCAAATCATAGGAGATAAAAACAATGGAGTTTAGACCTGGAGAAGAATTGAAAAAGCAAATGAATAGGTACACTTTGCCTTATTATAAAAAATTATCCAAGTTCTAATGCAGAGGAAAGAAAAGAAAAATGTTGGTTAGTTGTCATGGATGAAGAATTAACTCAGATTAAGAAAAATGAAACTTGGGAGTTGGTTTCGAGACCTAAAGACAAAACTATCATTGGAACAAAATGGGTCTTTAGAAATAAGTTGAATTAAGATGGAAAAGTGATATGGAACAAATCCACACTTGTATACAAAGAATATGCTCAAATTGAGGGAATTAATTTTGAGTTAACACCTACTCATGTAGCAAGTTTAGAAGCAATTAGAATGTTTTTGGATTTATCAACATTCAAGAGTTTCAAGGTATATTAGATGGATGCCAAATCTACATTTCTAAATGGAAAGTTAGAAAAAGAAGTATACATTGAACAACTGGAAGGATTCCAATGTTCAAATAAATTGTGCTTTGTGTACATACTAAATAAGGCTCTTTATGGACTCAAAAAGACTCCTAGAGCATGGTATTCCATATTAGATAGATATTTGCAACAATAAAGTTTTAGGAGAGGAAGTGTAGACAACAACTTATACATAAAAATAAAAGGTGATCAACTATTGATTGTTGTTTATGTTGATGACATTATCTTTGGAGGTAGTAGTGATGCTATGTGCAAAGGGTTCTAGAATGCTATGCATAAAGAATTTGAAATGTCTATGTTTGGTGTGTTGTCCATTTTTTTGGTTTACAAATCTCTCAATCAGATAAAAGTATATTCATTTCTTAGAACAATTACATAAAAGAGATGTTGAGAAAGTTTAAGATAAAAGAATATGAATCAATGAGTACACCTATGACTATGTACAATTGAGGCAAAGAATGAAAAAAGAAAGAGAGAAAAACACAAAGATAAATAGTGAACAAAGAGAAGTAATATTAAAGGAGTGATAAAGAAAAAGAGAGGTACATAGACACCGAATGCGATAAATAGATATAAAAAGAATATAATAAACATAAAGCAAGAGATAA
>CM021101.1:222950387-223039849 GCA_007115665.2 Sequoiadendron giganteum
CGTGTGTGATGACATAACCGCCCGACAGCGTATGGACTTCTGGTATGTACCTTGATAACCTCCTCATAATTCATGAAAATTTAACTTGCCCTCTCTTTTACATTTGAATTCATTTTTTTTGTTTTAGCGCATAGAATATCCGATGTAGCGCATCGAATTACCGTTTCAATGCATCCACTGATTTTGCACATAGGAGAATAGATTTAGCGCATAGGTATAAAGTTGTAGTGCATAGGTTAAATTAGTGCTTTGGTAGATTAGATTAGCACATTAATAGGCTGGGATAGTGCAATCGCTGATTTGTGCATTGAATAATGGATTTAGTGAATAGATTGACTGAAATGGTGCATTCAAAGTTTTTGCGCATCGAATATCTGTTCTAGCGCATTGAACTCCTATAATGGCGCATTTACAGTTTTAGCACATTAGTTATCTGTTTTGGCGCATAGAATTATTGAAATGATGCATTGATACTTTAAGTGCTTTGATAGACTGTTTTAGTGCATAAAAGTCAGAATGATGAATTTCTGAGTAGACTCCTTGATTTTGATATTTTTTGATCTTGTTTGCCTTTGATGTGATTTTGATTATTCATTCTGATAGATTTAGATGATTTTTGATCTCGTGATAGGTAAGATTCAAGGATTGATTGATGATAATTGACCTCATGATAGACGAGGAACAATTATAATTTGATTGATTAACCTCATGATAGGTGAGGTTGATTGATAAATCAATTTATTAACCTCATGATAGGCAAGGCGGATTGATTAATTGATTGATAAACCTCATGATAGGCGAGGTTGACTGATAGCTTGATGCTCACGAGAAACAATCAAATTTCTCACCCGAGCTAATTACGTTGATAGACTAACAAATTTTGATTGTTTGAATAGTTAATTGATTTATGAATCTTTGTGATTATAGGAGCCTTTGGCGAATCTTCAGATTTGTGAGTGGTTTCCAAGGACATTTGATTTGATACCTCAACTGACACAACCTAAGATTGGTGTGATTTTTTATTGTGGACTATCTTCCTTATTATATATTCCCCATATTAGGATTAATCAGGGACTCTTGACTTCCATAGTGGAGAGGTGGCATAGTGAGCATAACACCTTTCACCTTCCTACCGGTGAGATGACAATGGCCCCTAAGGATGTATACCGTATATTGAGGATTCTAATGGCTGGAGAGCTTGTTTTGTATGATCATACTGAGCAGGGAGGTACTAATTGCTTGCATAGAGTGTTCAAGGATGAGAGGATTTGTGGTTATGAGATTCCTTGGAGGGAGATGGTAGATGCATATGCTACACTTCCATCCATGCTTGCAGGTTTTATCAGAGGTTTCCTATGTCTCGACCATAGGTCGAAGGGACTTTCAGTTGGTTGGGGTAGGATATTGGAGCAAATGAATCAACAGGGCACTAGATATGCTTGGGGCATGTGTATGTTATGCCATTTGTACCATGATTTACACCAAGTTGTATATCTTCGAGGACACATTTTATCGGTCGGAGTGACCTTATTATAGATATGGGCATGGGAGCATATTGCTATCACTTGCCCCATTGCAAATAGATAGTGGCCAGTTGGGAGGCCTTATGTGCATGGTTATATTGGTACATTTTTCCAACATAGGTTGGGAAAATTGGAGTATTGGACGTGGATGCTAGATGATCTTGAGGCAGTTGTATGGTGACCTTACATTGGTTGCGAGGCTTGGGCTAAGGATGACACTGATATGTTGTATCTTTTTCAGTCTATGTACTTGATCGGGAGGACCTGATTCATCATTGAGATATTCCCTTTGAGGAGGGTTATGCGACAGTATGGTAAATTGTAGGGCATGCCACATGGTGTTTCTCACTATGCTTGGTGTCAGATGGATTTTGCAGAGTGGGGGCTGACCTTATCCTATGATGCAGTGGTTGAGGAGTATCTGGGATTGCAACCGATCATCTGGGATTATCATCCAAAGATAATTGAGGCAGGGATGTCAACAAAGTATGCTTAGTACCTATTTCTACATCCCTTCCTATGGATATCCAACCCAGATGAGGCAGTGCCCTTGTTGGATGAGCATGAGAGAGCAGTTGTTCATGGCTAGAGGTAGAGGAGGAGAGATGAAGGGGATGAGGAGGAGGAGATGGAAAAGGGGGAGATGGTGGAGGAGGAGTTGGTAGAGTATATTTTTCCATCACTGATGTCATGGTGCCTCGACGAAGGTCTTTGGTAGCTCCAACACAACGTGTGTAGATTGGCGTACCCTCACAACAACAACAAATGCAAATAACTACATTATAGCTGTAGGTTCAAACTTTGCAGGGGCAGTTAGCACAGGTGCAATAATTTATTAGCCTAGGTATAGGCACATGTGGCCACATTGACAACCAAGAGAGATGCGGCCAGACAGACTCGTGAGCAGGTAGTGGCTTTATTTGATAGGTTGCAGAGAGTTTCTGAGGGGACCACCATGGGCATGATGATGGTAGAGATTACTAGAGTTTCTCAAGAGGCTGAGTATTATCATGGTAGATATCATGAGGTTATTTCGGTAGAGCAGAGAGTCATTTATGTTGCATCCTAATCAGGCCACAACAATTCTTGTACTACCAACTTGGGAATTGTACAACCTCCTCATAGAGATCCAGGGTCCGACCCAGGTACAGGTGCAACTGGTACAAGTACTTCAGGTGCAGGAGGTCTTGTGAGACCAACGAGTCCTGGGGGAGTGCCTCATAGCTCCATGATCTTTTCTGATGTATTTTGATGATGTACACTCTAATTTTTGACCTATTGTCATGTTGTTATTATATTTATTGACATGTTTTCAAAATTCATTGTATACCTGACATTATGTTTTTTTATTTTTATATGATATGTGGTGGATTCGTGATCTATATGTCTTCTATGTGATTCTATGATGAATGCCTCATGATATATGAATTTAATTATCATTCTATATGTGATGTTGATATTACGATAATGTTATGAATATGTACTGATGAATCTATGATAATGTTTATGTGATGTTTATTTGAAATGCGATGATATGAATGTGATAATGCTAATGTGAGGTTAATTTGAAATACAATGATATGAATGTGATAATGCTAATATGATTTTAATTGTTTTTGATATTTTCTGATGCCAGTATATGATGTATGGAGAAATGTTAAGATCTAAGAATGCAAATATGTGATCAAATGTATGAATGATTGATGTAATAATGCAAATTGTTTTGTTATGGAAATGATTATGCAACTACATGAGAATGATTTTATTTTTGTTTATGTCAAGTATAATCAGTCCTTTATATGATAGATATACATTGTCTTTGAAAAGATTTTCCCACCTTGATACAATCTATTCCAGAAATACAAAGCTAATATGAGATCAATCTAATTTAAGTATGCAAATATTCAAATGCAAAGTTGTCATCTTAACAATATGTCATTGTTCTTTTTATCATCATTGAGCTTTTAAAATGTTGAAAGTGAGTACAAGCATCAATGGTATAAGATATACCATGATGACTTGAGTACTTTTTTCATGAGTTTTGATATTACAAGCGAACACAAGCATCTAGGTATGATTAAATCGAGATGACCTCAGTATTTCTTGTGTAAAATAGACAAGAATTGATCATTTTTTGTATGCAAATTATGAAATGTCATCAGTGGTACTTGGTAGAGCACGTCTCGCAAAAAATTCACATTGGAATAATGCTCAATTCACAGACAGTAGAGAAAGAAAAATCATTCTCCTTCCTTGCTTCTCTAGTTTGATATGACTATAAAGCAGGATTGAGTTGAACATGCCAATCTCTTCCAACATCATTGACCATTTTCTTTAAGATTTTCAGAATAGTTTTGTTTGAAGCCTCTGCTTGGCCATTTCCTTAAGGATAGTATGGTGTTGAAAAGCGATGCTAGATATGGAACTGCTCGCATAGTTCTTGGAATTCTTGATTCTTAAAAGGTCTACCATTGTCGGTGATGATGAACTAAGGAACACCCTACTGACATATAAGATAATTTAAGATAAAATATGAGATTTTTTTTCTTGTGACTATGGTTAGGGGTACAACTTCAATCCACTTAATAAAGTACTATGTGGCTGTAATAATAAACTTATGTCCATTTGATGAAGAAGGGTGGATTTTACCGACCAAATCCAGTCCCCACTGACAAAAAGGCCATGTTGTTGTGAAAGGTTGTAGTTCCTATGCCAATGCATGTATAAAATTTCCATGGATTTGACATTTTTGGCATTTATTTACATATTGATAAGACTCCTTCTCCATGTTTGTCCAGTAATACCCTAAACGAAGGAGTTTCTTTGCTAGAGTTAAACCACTTGAGTGAGTCCCACAGATACCTTCATGAATCTCATGCAAGGCTGATTCAGATTTGTTACGTTCTAGACATCATAGGAGAGTACCATCAAGACCTCGACGGTAAAGTATGCTGGTAATCAAGGTATGTCGTGTAGCTTGGCGAATGGAACTTTATTTTAGGTTTCAAGAAAGATCAGGAGGGAGGGTATTGTCTTTTAAGAAAGTATAAATCTTCCCATAGATGGAGGTTTCAATGTCAATGATATTACATATTACTTGGGATTCAATATTTTCATGGGCAGGATTAGACACTTGTTCCACCATAAAATCATAATGGTTTCAACTTTCTGGTATCTGTAAGTGAGAAACTATTGTAGCCATTGCATCAAAAACTTTGTTATCTGCCCTTGGTATTTTTTCAAATCTGATTTAGGCAAAGTACTTTTTTAGATCATCCATCATTTTCTTATACAACAACTTATCATCTCTTGATTGATAATCATCATTGACATGAATGATGACTAGTTATGAATCTCCATATACTTGCAGTTTTATGATATTTCATTCTAATGCTACTTTGATGCCAATGATTTATGCCTCATATTCAACTACATTATCGGTACAAGGTAAACTAAGTTTGTAAGACTTTGGAATCGTGTGTCCTTGAGGTGTGAAAAATAAGATCCCAGCACCTAATCCATGTTGTGTGTATGAACCATAAAAATATAACATCCATTATTGTGGTGTGATGGTGAGAACATTTGCATCAAGAAATTCAATGCTCATCGGTTTCTTTTCCTGTAGAGGTGCTTCTGCTAACTGATCAATTATTACTTGTTCGTTGATGGATTTGCGATCTACATATTGTATATCAAACTCACTCAGGATCATGACCCATTTGGCTAGCCTTCATGTTAAGGAAACTTTGATGAGCAAGTATTTTAGTGGACCGATCTTTGCTACGAGTTTAACTGTATGAGTTAACATATAATGGTGTAGCATTTGAGTAGCAAATACTACATTTAGCAGATGAAGTCCATGTCTTCCATCAATAAGAAATATATCCATGTGAGAACTTCCAAGTACATTTGTTGTCAATATTGAAGTTCTTGAAAGAACACTTCCTGAAGTTGTTTCCATCTCAAGACTTGTTAAATAAAGCTAATTTCCCTACATTTGGCCTTCCAATGAGAACTATGGTTAGAAGCATCTTAGCTTCAACCCTGTCAAATTCAAGCATTGAATTAGATGAATTGAGATGCCAATCAACTGTATTTTTATTTACATCATGAGGCATCCCTTCTATTTTTGTATCAAGAGCTACATCTATACACTCAGCTCTTATGGAAGAACTCAAAAACTCCTGGCTATTGGCCTTTTGTGCTCAAACCTATTCCTCTGTAAAGTGCAAGATGATGTATAAAAGGCTAAGCACCTTTTCCATGATAAGGTTCATAAATGAAAAATGGTTGCCCAATTATTTCTAGCTCACCATCATCTCTTTCATGTAGCTCACCTTTTGTTCTTTTAGTCCTCTCAACACGACTATAAACATCCTTTGTTTCTAGGACATTGATTGCATCAAACTTAAAATGGGATTTCTGAAAGATGGTTTTCAGTTTTGAATTAAAAACTCTTTCAAATAGACTTTGATCTGTGACTCTTCCTTAATAGGTTTAAATATGGCAACATCTGATAATTGATAAGTTAATGAAGCCTCAACATGAACTGTATTATCACTATCTTTCATGTGTTTTAGATATCGAATAACATATTGCAGCAATGATGATTTATCATAAGACCTTTTAAGCTCTCAGAGTGTGTGTACTATGATTGTTAAAATGATAACCTAGAGAATGAGAATGATGATCTAAATGAAATACTATATTGATAATGAAAGTTGTGATACTGATATGCTATGCTGTGATAAACTAAAATGAAACTAACATGATTATGATCTAATGTGATTGCTAAAATCCTTCGTATTTAAATGTTGTATGCTAAATGTTCTAGTATGATTCTTGTAGAGTAAAATTACATGCAAGTAGGATCCTTTTCCTGTAGAAAGAGGTTTCTTTTATATATTTTCAAAGACAATTCTTGATGTGCCAACAAGAAATGGTTCATATTTGATCTGGATAAATCATTGGTAGAAGATGAAGAATTTGCTGAGGAAGGAGAAATGCTTTCCTTGAGTAAAACATTGTGGCAAATGATTAGGAAGAAATTGTGGATCCATGAAGCCAACCATTTCCAACTATAAAAAGTTTGTTTCGAAAGATCAAGTAAAATTGAATTCAAGTTAAGTGCTGATGCAAGAAGTTGGGTCCACAAAAAGCTCAAAAAGTGGAAGTGTTTTTGTTGTTTTTTAGAATTTGTCACACTTGGACTGAAAATTTGAGGCACTTACACAATGAATTTTTAAAAAATTTAGTAATATGAAATTTATCATTTTGAATCTAGTTTCTAAATATGTAAATTATTCAAATACCTAGATTGTAGAAATTAAATTTTGATAGGGATCTATAAAAATCCACTTTTTAAAAGTCCCTATTTTTTAACCATACCATGCACGTGTACGAACACCACATTTTGACCCAAATAAAATTATTTTGCTAATTAATTTTGGGGAAAGAGAGCTAACAACATGAAGATTGATGAGGAATTTTTTTTGTAATTTTTTGTTGATTTTTTTTTTTTATTGAGATTTTATTGGCCTTAATTGTTGTTTTTAAAAATCAATGTGTACGGACAACATAATTTGACCTAAACTAAACATTTTTTGAATCTTTTTTTTTTCATTTTGTAGAGAATTGTCTGAAGATTAATGCCATATAATTTTTTTTACAAGAAACTTAACCAAATTTTTTTACTAAAAAACAAAAAAAGCCTGATATTTCAAGTTTAAGGACTAGTTTGCTTTGAAATTAATTAAAAAATAGAAAACATAATCCAATGTTAATAAAAATTATATATTTGGAAACTAGACATCATGTTCTATAATGGGTTTTAATTTTATAGATTGATTTAGAAAAAAAGTCCATCAACCATATTGCCAAGTTGGACATTCTTCTTCAATCTGCCTTAGTTTTTTAGTTGCAGGTCAAAGGCTAAGGCTTAGATTGCCAAGCCTTTCCTGAGCCTAAAACCAAGGCTACATGTAGGTTGGTAAATTAATTTTTAAATAACGTGTACGCATTACTAAAATTCGTACACTTTAATTAAATGAAACACATACATGTTATCTTTTTACTCATTGGGTAAAGGTAACATGTGCCTGTTATGAAACACATACATGTTCTATTTTTGGAATGCATATGTGTTTCATAACGTGTATGTGTTTCTTATATGAGCTTTTTTCCCTAATTTGAAAAATTCTAATAAAACACATTTTTTCTGTAGTACGGTCTGAAAGCGCCATTTTCTACATTTTTTATTGCAAATTTGTCTTGTGCAGTGAATATTCTATTGCAAATTATTGAAAGGACAAGTATAGGTTGAATTTTCTAAAGTGGAATCAAGTAAAAGAATATTTTACAAGAAGATTTGAAAAAATAGAACTTTTGGATGTATTCATGATGTTTTTGTACTTCAAAGTTTATAAAAGAAAGGATCTTCGTAGTACATAGTTTTATTTGAATAATTGAAGGAGATTGAAATTTGAAAATAGTTTACAAGTGAATCATTTTTTTAGTCATCAAAGAGGGTTTGATAACCATGGGATCAAAGAAAAGACAAAGAAAAAAGTGTAGAAAGTCAATGACACCCGAAGAAATTCAAGCAAATAAAGATATGGAGGCAAAAAGACAAAGGGATAGAAGAGAAAGGATTCATCAAATGAAAAATTTGGAAGCATCTAGTTCCATGAATGTTGAAGAGGAAGCCATGAATGATTAAATAAATGAAGATGATGCAAATGTAGAGATGGTGAATATGGAAAAAAAAGTGATTATGGAGACAAACCCAACTATGCCTTCAACTTCAACTTTGAATGATATGGAAATAGTACCTATGAAAACAACTTCAGGTATGCCTTCAAATCCACCTCTCAATGATATGGAAAATGCAACTATTCAAACATTCTCTTCAGGTATGTTTTCAAACCCAAGTCTTGATAATATTGATTTTTCTTGTTTAGATAAAGTTGGATACACCATTGATGATATCAATAATTCTAGGGTTGAAACAATGCAAAAACAAAAAAATGATGAAATTATATCTTATGAGAATGCAAATGATAATCAAATCCCTCATATTGATGAAAATGAGAATGAAATCCCTTTTACATTTGAAAATGAAAATGGAACCCCTTGTGTGAATGAAAATGAAACCCCTTGTATGGATGAAGGTGAAAATGGTTTTTTAACAATTGAAAAAGATGTGCTAGATAACCTTCGTGGTAAAGTTTCTTGGAGACAAATTAGAACTTATTTAAATAAAATATATATAAAAAAAAATTATAGAAAGAAATTAGGATTCCAATGTCAACTCATGGTGCAATTGATGAGAATGTCGAAAATGAAAAAAGTGATAAAAAAATTAGGTATTTTTGTAAAACCAAAAAAGAAAGATGATTTAGTAGAGCAATTCATATCTAGTGTTGCTAATGCTAGTGATTTTATAGGTAAGAAAATTCAATCTAGAGATAATAATGTGACTCGTCATGCGATAACAACTGCTTTAGTTGATAAAACAACTTCAAATAAAATAATGTTAAGTAAGATTAGTAAATGTATAAAAGTAAATCCTAAAAAAATGATAAGAGATGCTAAAAGAAGAGAAAGTATTGAAAATGATCCAATTAATCAATGTTGGAGTTTTAGTGGTAGACTCCCAAGATCGAACATGAAATTAACTAATGAAATTAAATCTTTAATTGATAAATTTTGGCATGATAATACAAGAGTATCACCTAACATTAGAGATGTGTTAAAATTAAGGATGCGTTCTAAAATTC
The DNA here is from genome assembly GCA_007115665.2 of Sequoiadendron giganteum. NCBI lineage: Eukaryota > Viridiplantae > Streptophyta > Pinopsida > Cupressales > Cupressaceae > Sequoiadendron > Sequoiadendron giganteum. Next base: position 222,959,689 of record CM021101.1, read on the forward strand.
ACGAATCTCATCCAAAGCATCTCTTAGATATGACTCAAACAAAATTATATAAAAAACATTTAGATGCTTCAATCTTACCATTGAATACTAACATAAGTCAAAGATCATTCGAAAAGTGTAAACCTTGGTATGTTAGAATTACTAATCAACACATCTCTCGTTGTTGTAAGACTCATGTACAATTTCATTATTATTATGATAGTTTTCGATATATACGATGCAATTTGCATGCTAACCAAATTATGTAGGACATTTGTGGTATTAATATGCCACCTGAAAGAATCAAAGATTTTATAGTAGTTTTATTTTGTGAACCCTCTAATGGAAACTTATTTTATTTAAAAGCATGTATTTATGGAGAATGCAATAGATGTGCTAAATTTTCATTATTAGGAGAATGTATGCATGAAATTAGTTTAGATGAATTTGGACAACAATTAGTGCATGTAAAAAATAAAAAAAATATTGAGTATTCTTTAAAAGATGGAAAAACTGGAAAACGTTGTGAGCTAAGTATTGAAAAATTTAGTGTGCATACATTTATTAAAGAATTTAAAGATAAGACTGTACCTAAATATGTTCAACACTCTCAGTATGTTCATTGGATTGATAATCAATTTCGTTTATGTAAAAACAAATTCCCAATTGAAACTATATTGTCAGTTGTTGATTTTGCTGAAAATTATACTCTTGCTCCACAAGAAGAAATTCAATCACATTATTAAAATTTAGTGCAAGTAGCTATATTTGTTCATATTGTTTATAGACATGTAGATGATAGTAGAGAAGATAATAGATTTTTTTTGAGAGAGTACCATTTTTATGTAAGTGATAATCGATTACATTCGTATGAGTTTGTTCAATATTGTTTTGATATATTTTACAAAAATTTAAAAGAAAGAGAAATTCAAATGCTAGAACATCTCATATGGTCAGATAATTGCACATGTTAATTCAAAAATGCTAGAATGTTTTATTGGCTATGTAGAGTTCATAAGGAAAATAATATCCAACACATGGAGTTTTTTTGAAGCTGGTCATGGTAAGGGAGAACATGATGGATCAGGTGCATGTGTGAAAAGAGATCTTGCTAGAGAGCAACTAAAATTTGAGGATCTTGTAAAATTTAGAGATGCACGTGCAATTGTAGATTGATGCAATACCAAATTATCTACAAAAGCAAGTGAGAGATCAATAATTCGACGCTTCTTTTGGTTAGTTGAAGAAAATGATCTTTTTTCTCAACAAGATTGGGAAACAATTAATGGATCTGCAAAATGGAATTCGTTTAAGAATTTGAATGCAAACACATGGACAATATGGACAAGGGATTTGGAATTTTTTTGTCAATTTTGTATTGTAGGTGATTGGGAGGCGAGTGAAAATACGAAATGGGTCGAACAATGGAAGCAAAGAGCCTTAACACCTACATCGACACATGTTCAACATGGAACAACAATTGAAGATAATCAAGTGTTCGCATCAGATGATTATGATCGTGTTTTTGGTCTTGTACAAGAAGGTACATTATTTATTGAGTTGAATTTTATATGTATGCATGTTTATATGTGAATTAAATGTAAGTCACTCTTTATTGAATTTTTTTATCTATTTTTGTAGGACATGTGTATGCTATTGTTCCACCTAAGGGGAATGAAGAGGAGACAAACTACTGGTTGGCTAGATGTGTTGAGAGAAAACATACATCGGTACATCCTAGAGTGGATGATGAAAAATTTGAGTATCCAGCTAGCTCAGTGGTTGTTGTTGGCACCTAGCTTCAAAAATATTTCATAAGAAAGAATAGATTAACTACATTTGAAGATTATGAAAGAAACAAGAAGATTATACATTATCCACATTTGATTTTGGAAACCAATACAAAACTAGTTAGATATCAAGGGAGGCCTGCTAATAAAGTTTTATGGACACTTTCAATGGATGATCATGAGACAATCATAGATGCATTGCAAAAGAGAGAGAATGCAAATGGTGCAATGAAGTAAATAAATAGTGGTAAGTATATCTAGTTGTATATATATTTATTTGATATATATATTTGTCTTTAGTCATTTCCTAATTAAAGTTTTATATCATTTTTTGTTTCAGGTCTCCCTTGAAACTAGATGCTTTACAAAAAAGAGAGGAGATGCACTCTTATTACAATAGAATTCAAATCTAGAGACAGGTAAGTATATATAGTTCTAGATACATTTAGTTGAGAGTATAAATATAAAACTAAATTTAATTCTTTATCATTTTATAAAATTTTTATAATTGATTTCATATCCCCTTAATCCATTCTCTTAAAACCCCTTAAGCCATCCTCTTATATACCATTAATCCATCCTCTTGCATCCCCTTTAAGTCTCTCTGTTAATTCACCTTAAGCCATTATATTAGGACCCCTTAATGCATATCCTTGTATATCTACCCTTAATCCATCCTCTTGCATCCCCTTAAGTCACTCTCTCAACACCCCTTAAGCAATCCCCTTATGTACCATTAATCCATCCTCTTGCATACCCTTAAGTCTCTCTATTAATTCCCCTTAAGCCATTATATTAGGACCCCTTAATCCATATCCTTGTATCTCTACCCTTAATCCATCCTCCTACATCCCCTTAAGTCACTCTCTCAACACCCATTCATCCATCCCCTTAAGTCTCTCTATTAATTCCCCTTAAGCCATTCTATTAGGAACCCTTAATCCATATCCTTGTATATCTACCCTTAATCCATCTTCTTGCATCCCCTTAAGTCACTCTCTCAACACCCCTTAAGAAATCCCCTTATGTACCATTAATCCATCCTCTTGCATCCTATTGCATCCCCTTAAGTCTCTCTATTGATTTCCCTTAAGCCATTCTATTAGGACCCCTTAATCCATATCCTCGTATATCTACCCTTAAGTCACTCTCTCAACACACCTTAATCCATCCTCTTGCATCCGCTTAAGTCTCTCTATTAATTTTCCTTAAGCCATTCTATTAGGACCCCTTAATCCATATCCTCGTATATCTACCCTTAATCCATCTTCTTGCATCCCCTTAAGTCACTCTCTCAACACCCCTTAATCCATTCCCTTATGTACCATTAATCCATCCGCTTGCATCCCCTTAAGTCTCTCTATTAATTCCCCTTAAGCCATTCTATTAGGACCCCTTAATACATATCCTCGTATATCTACCCTTCATCTCCTAGGATTTAGGTCCTATGGTTTAGGGTTTCTAGGGTTCATGAGATGCTCAGAATAACAAATCTATATGGGTTAATGGTTTAGCATTCATCTCCTAGTCTTTAGGTCACATGGTTTAGGGTTTAGGGTTTCTAGGATTCATGAGATGCTTATAATAACAAATCTGTATAGGTTTTAAGGGTTTAGGGTTTATCTCCTAGTCTTTAGGTCCTATGGCTTAGGGTTTAGGGTTCGTAGGGTTCATGAGATGCTTATAATAACAAATCTATATGGGTTAAGGTTTTAGGGTTCATCTCCTAGTCTTTAGGTCACATGGTTTAGGGTTTAGGGTTTCTAGGATTCATGAGATGCTTAGAATAATAAATCTATATGGGTTTTAAGGGTTTAGGGTTCATCTCTTAGGATTTAGGTGCTATGGCTTAGGGTTTAGAGTTTGTAGGGTTCATGAAATGCTTAGAATAACAAATCTATATGGGTTTTAAGGATTTAGGGTTCATCTCCTAGTCTTTAGGTCATATGGTTTAGGGTTTAGGTTTTGTAGGGTTCATGAGAAACTCATAATAACAAATCTATATGGGTTAAGGGTTTAGGGTTCATCTCCTAGTCTTTAGGTCACATTGTTTAGGGTCTAGGGTTTCTAGGATTCATGAGATGCTTAGAATAAAAAATATATATGGGTTTTAAGGGTTTAGGGTTCATCTCATAGGATTTAGGTACTATGGCTTAGGGTTTAGGGTTTTTAGGGTTCATGAGATGCTTATAATAACAAATCTATATGGGTTTTAAGGGTTTAGGATTCATCTCCTAGGATTTAGGTCCTATGGTTTAGGGTTTAGAGTTTGTAGGGTTCATGAGATTCTTAGAATAACAAATCTATATGGGTTAATAGTTTAGGGTTCATCTCCTATTCTTTAGGTCACATGGTTTAGGGTTTAGGGTTTCTAGGATTCATGAGATGCTTAAAATAACAAATCTATATGGGTTTTAAGGGTTTAGGGTTCATCTCCTAGTCTTTAGGTCCTATGGTTTATGGTTTATGGTTTAGGGTTTATAGGGTTCATGAGATGCTTAAAATAACAAATCTATATGGTTTTAATGGTTTAAGGTTCATCTCATAGTCTTTAGGTCATATGGTTTATGGTTTATGGTTTATGGTTTGTAAGGTTCATGAGATGCTTAGAATAACAAATCTATATGGCTTTTAAGGGTTTAGTGTTCATCTCCTAGGATTTAGGTACTAAGGCTTAGGTTTTAGGGTTTGTAGGGTTCATGAGATGCTTAGAATAACAAATCTAAATGGGTTTTAAGGGTTTAGGGTTCATCTCCTAGGATTTAGGTCCTATGGTTTAGGGTTTAGAGTTTGTAGGGTTAATGAGATTCTTAGAATAACAAATCTATATGGGCTAATGGTTTAGGATTCATCTCCTAGTCTTTAGGTCACATGCTTTATGGTTTAGGGTTTCTAGGTTTCATGAGAATCTTAGAATAATAAATCTATATGGGTTTTAACAGTTTAGGGTTCATTTCCTAGTATTTAGGTCCTATGGTTTAGGGTTTAGGGTTTGTAGGGTTCATGAGATGCTTAGAATAAAAATCTATATGAGTTAATGGTCTAGGGTTCATTTCCTAGTCTTTAGGCACATGGTTTAGGGTTTAGGGTTTCTAGGATTCATGAGATGCTTAGAATAACAAATATATATGGGTTTTAAGGGTTTAGAGTTCATCTCCTAGTCTTTAAGTCCTATGGTTTAGGGTTTAGGATTTGTAGGGTTCATGAGATGCTTAGAATAACAAATCTATATGGGTTCTAGGGTTTCTAGGGTTTATTCTGTCAAATAATTATATGACCCTTAGGGTTCTATGGTTTCTATGGTTTCTATGGTTTCTAGGGTTCCACCCTCTTACATCCCTTCAAGTCATTTTATCAAATCCCCTTAATCCACCTCTTGCATCCCTTGAAGTCATTCTATCAACTCCCCTTTATCGACCCTCTTACATCCCCTTAAGCCATCCTCTTAAAGAACCCTTAAGTAAAATCCTCTTACATGCCCTTAATCCACAATCTTGCATCCCTTAAGTCACTCTCATAATCCCCCTTAATCCATCCTCTTATGACCCATCAAGCCATATCCTAGGGTTCATGAGATGCATCCCCTTAATCCACCCTCTTACATCCCTTCAAGTCATTCTATCAAATCCCCTTAATCCACCCTCTTGCATCCCTTGAAGTCGTTCTATCAACTCTCCTTAATCCACCCTCTTTCATCCCCTTAAGCCATCCTCTTAAAGGACCCTTAAGTCAAATCCTCTTACATATCCTTAATCCACAATCTTGCATCCCTTAAGTCACTCTCATAATTCCCCTTAATCCATCCTCTTTGGACGTATTAAGCCATATCCTAGGGTTCATGACATGCATCCTATTAATCCACCTTCTTACATCCCTTCAATTCATTCTATCAGATCCCCTTAATCCACCCTCTTTCATCCCTTGAAGTCATTCTATCAACTCCCCTTAATCCACCCTCTTGCATCCCTTGAATTCATTCTATCAACTCCCCTTAATCCACCCTCTTGCATCCCCTTAAGCCATCCTCTTAAAGAACCCTTAAGTCCTCTTACATACCCTTAATCCACAATCGTGCATCCCTTAAGTCACTCTCACAATTCCCCTTAAGCCATATCCTAGGGTTCATGACATGCATCCCCTTAATCCATCCTCTTACATCCCTTTAAGTCATTCTATCAAATCCCCTTAATCCACCCTCTTGCATCCTTTGAAGTCATTCTATCAACTCCCCTTAATCCACCCTCTTGCATCCCCTTAAGCCATCCTCTTAACTCCCCTTAAGGAATTCTCTTAGGACCCCCCTAAGCTATATCCTCTTAGGCCCCCTTAATCCACCCTATGGCAAACATCATTTGAATTTGTATGGAATTTATAAGATCCGATTTTCTAAGTTTTACTATATATTATTCTTTTCTCGCATGAATTATTTACCTAAATGACTCATAAAAATTATAGTTACTTTACTTACATTAATAAATTTTGTAGGTTCTCATCAAGTCGGTCTACCATGTGATTGTCACTGAAAAATTATTTTATCAAGAGACTATAATGTAAATATCAATATTTGGTCTTCACCTAACAGTTGATAAGCTTTAATTGTATATACATGAACATATATGTTTCATCATGTTATATAGTTACATATTAAACATCAATATACATTATATATGTTTGTTCGATGTATGAACTTCAATGAACTTATTAGTCACTTTTTAAATATCTTGTTCCAATTTTATAGATTATACATTTCATGTCTCGTATTTACCAAATTTTATATAATTGTTCAATTGTATAGATTATACATTTTATACATACAAGGAGATAGATTTTTGTTTATTGATTCAAATATCTACTAGAATTGGAAAATAGTTAAAATTACCCTCCCTTAATTTATTATGAATATAATCTAAACTATTTAAGGAATGTTTTAATTTTTAACCTGACCATGTGATAAATTATATATATGAAATTTGATTCTAGATAAGAATTTATATAGTGCATGTATTACTTGAAAATTAGATACAATATCTATACATACATGAGTGCATATAATCATCAAAATGAACATAACATGATCATAATTGACTGCATATATAATCATCATATTAAAGTCAACTGATATAAATAAACAAAAATATGATAATATTAATCGATATAATGTTGTGAAATGGTCTATGAAATAACATGTTTAAAATATATATGTCAAGTCCAACACATATATTTAAATAAAACTAGAGATCTATAGTCCATTTAAAATTTAAAACCATCAAACTATCAGTCTGATCAGTCAAATCAAGTCTCCTCTTTGTTCCATGTTGATTAGATGTACCCACATTATGCTGTAAAAGAGTACAAAAAAATCGAAATTAGATTTAAAATTATTTAGAAATTTTGATATAATTAAACATATTTAAACTTGAAAATATAAACTTTTAGATAAAAATATAAATATAATTAAATATCTAGTAAATACAATAAAAATGATTTTTAGTATGCATAAATTACCATATGATCATGTGAATCTACTGGCACATTTTGTTCAATGGGTAGCATAACTATCACTTGAGAAGATCCAAATGCCTGATCTACTATATCCTGCATATTCATATAAAGCAAACAATATGTTAAAACCTCATATATATATATATATATTTAAGAGACCCATAAAAACTGTTTAGGAGATTTAGTAAAGTTTACAACCTTGAATGATATGACCTCATGATCATGCACCTCAGATTGCCCATGCATTAATGTTGATTATGTATCAGGTGCACCTGCAATGGGTATCTCATGAAATCCCTGCATATAGATGTACAACAGTTTGTATAGATCATTCATGCATGTGTATGTAAATGAACAAATTAAATTAGATCTATGATGTGTATTTAATTTAAACTTAACAAACTTTTGAAATCACACACCTAAGCTGATGATGGCTTAGGAGCACTCACCACAACTTGTGGTTGGCCAGTACTAGGTATTGTATGACCTCCCTGCATCTAGATATAATATATCATTTCACACATGCGTACACATTCAAAATTTAAATTAAATATATCCACATAAATTATTTAATATATATTGGTTCAAGTACCTGACCAAAAGGTGAGCCTAGATCTACAACACTCGACATATAGACACAATTATTTTGAGTTTCAGGCATCATGTGATTATGCGTATACACCAAACACTTATTAAATTAATATTGTATTATATATATAATTTGATGTTATTATTTACATGAATTTTGCACATTTCAAAAAAAATAGATTTAAGTTCAAAAGATGAACATACCTGTGTAGGATGATGCTCAGAATATAATAAATCCATATATGACTCTGACCCAGATGCACGTGGGTCACCTGAAGTGGATGCCTGAGTATTCCTATTGCCTGAGTCTCTGCGCTCTCTATTGACCACTTCAGTTTCTGCGTGTGTAGTTTGATGAGTAAGATGTCCTGAAAGCAAACTCAATGCTCCTAATGTCAATAACATGGTTTGTTGCAGAAATATAGCGGGAACACCAGGACAAGGAGGAGGAACAATAGGAGCAATCAGAGCATGTCACTAAGGATCAACATGTGCTCCTAGTCTATGTTGGGGCATGCCCAGACCAACTCCCTGAAATGAACTCATATCAAAATAGTTGGGTTTTAAACCCAAATCAAACTCAACCCATAACTTTCTCAAAAAGTATAGGGGCACCTCAAAATTTCCATGTGGTTGAATACCAAACACCATCCACCATCTACCCCAAAAATATGCAGCTATTTGGGGGTGCCTACACAATAAAATTGAAATATATTTTTTGGTGGGTCGAATTGGTTGGTTTGTTTCGGGCTTAAAAAAATATTGGCACATGACTTGTTTGGTAATTTTAAGCTCATTAATTTCTTTATAAGACAATCCATCTGCATAGAATTGTCTCCTCTCTTCTCTCCATTGATGGAACCTATCTAGGTCTGCATCAATAGATCAAACACAATCGACAATAGTTTGCATTGTAGATGCAAACTGTGAGAAATGGGGGGGATTCTAGGCTCATTTTTTTATCAGACTAATATTTCCCTAAATCATAATACAATTTACCCTAATGCTCTCTCTCAGCTGATCCTGATCTATTGCAGTGGCTAGGGGGTTAGGAGGTGGAGAGTTTGGAGGTGTGGAATTTTGTTTTGGTTGTGGGTTTGGATGTATGTGAATGTAATCAAAGGGAAATTGCATATTAAACAATTAAAAAATATATATCAATAAACCAATTAAATAATGCACACAATTTGAAAGTTATTTAAAAATCACATTGAATGTGCAAAAATTCAAAACACATTTCATTTGAAGACCATTTGATTTATAACATTAAAAAATCCATACCATGTACACATTAAAAATTGAATTCATAAACTTATTTTTAGCTAGATATCACTTGATAATTAAACTTTAGCCAAATTTGATGATATGCATTAATTGATTTATTTAAAATAAATAAAATCACATGGATTAAGGTAAAGACTTAAGATTTATTTAAATAAATCACCATCAACATTTAAACTAGTAGTTGGATAAAATGTATCAAGAATTGAGAGCTCACAAAAAGCTACGATATCAACAATGAGGCTTCTTTTAATCATTATTGGAAAAATTAATTGAGGTTTTTAGATTTGGATGGTTTGATAAGGGTTTCTATGGATTCGGATAAGAGATTTGAGAGGGATAGGATATGCCAATGGAGATAGTGAATGCAAATCATGATGATAACACAACTCAATGGAACAAGGGAGACTCCATAGCTTTAGATTTGTAATGCTAACTTTGCTACTTTCTCACCTAGACAATGTACCTCCTATTTTCCTTTTGGAGTGGAGAGAAGAACAAATCTTTCTTTGGGTGGAGATAGTAACTAAGTTTTCACAATGATATCTAAATTCCTAATGCCTAACGAGTGAAAATTGGAGTAAAGTGGGATTAAATATAAACCTACATTAAGTTTTAGGCTTTGGGACTAACAAAAATATGATTAGGGTGAGATCAAATATTAATATGGAAACTCCCTTGTTTGGACCTCCTTCCTATTCTATCCCAATGGTATGAGGAATTTTTCACCCCCAACCTCTAAAGTTTGGCATTTCCAATCACAATATTTTAGCTGAAGTTCCTCTTGAACTTCGAGGTCCAAACGAGTCCAACCATTTTTCTTCAATTTTCCTTGACTCACCAAAATAACTCGAATGGCCATTTGGTCCCTAGATAAACTTGAGAAGACAAAAAAAAGTATTTAAAATGGACAATTTCATACTCTTCATCACCTAAGGAACTTTGAGCATGGTTTTGGCACATGATTCAAGTGGCAATAGAATTTTACATAAAAGTGGTTAGGGTTTCCATTTTAGCTCATTTTGACCATGTGCTTACCAAAATAACTTATTTTCACTTGGAGTGCATGGGTTTATTCCAAAATGGTACCATGACCACATGTGCCAAATTTAATGCAATGAATCATATTTATTAGAAAGATGATTTTAGCATCGTTGCAAATAGTTTTTCAACAAATTTTATAAATTTTTCAATTGTGTTGCATGTGGATTTAGACATAATTGGTAAAAGTTATAATCACATATTTTTATGTCAATGTACTTGTGGTGATTAACTTTTGTTTTGAACCTCAATTTTTATGTTCATCATTGTAAAGTCTGGTTCTATGTGTTGGTAAAGTTTATTATAATCGTTAAAGTTGTTGAACCTTAGCTTCTATGTTATATCCATGGTCATTTCAGCAGATTTTGTAGTTATATATCTCATTCAAAGACTCCAAACTAGTAAGTTATTAATGTGCTAAATGATTCCCTTCCTTTATCTAGGCTTGACAAATCTTGAAATGTAATTTCTATACAAGGAATTGATGAACATGTTGGCTAAGACATGGCAGATCTCTATGGTTCCAAATTTGTATGTTTCCTTCTTCATAACTCATGACTAATTTTAGAAACCTATATATTCATGTTCCTCAATGATTTAGAGGGTTGATCATTTTATTTTTTCACCCAAACAAGTGTAAATATTTCTAAGGTTTATATAGTTGTTAGTCAATCCATCATTAGGGTTTCACTCAAAACTTGCAAAATGACAATTGTAGCAGCAAATGTCTATAATCGTATGTCTCCCTAATTGGTTTAAAACATTTTGAAAGATTTTAAATAGAAAAAAATTATAGGTTTCTTAGGTCATTTCAAGTTTTTCTTTGCCATATTTGATGGTGTATATATAACTAAGATTTGATAAACATCATAGCATATTAAGTCAATGCATGTTGACTTTATATTGGTCATTTCTATGTTATAAGGGAGTCTATGTTTGATTAAGGATTATTAAAAATATATACTTGCATATTATAATATCCTTGCTAAATCTTCTTGTGTCATGTTTTTATGATTGTAGTTGACTTTGTTACCAAAAAAGGCACTGGGCTTGAGAACTCAAACCTTCCCTATCTCTGTAAAAGCCTAAAATAATTTACAAGTAGTCTAGAAACAAAAGTCAATGTTTTTGAAAAGTTAAGCAGCATTTTCAGGGTGTTGTACCCTTCACAAGGAGCCCAAGGGGCCAAAGAAAAAACATAGTTCAAAATAGACTTTTAACTATAGAAACAACCAGAAACAATTGACAGACAGTTGTGGAACCAAAGAATCAAGCAAGCCCAAACACAAAGGGGTCAAAGCTAGCTCCACGAGCCCAAGTCTGAGAAAACGATACATATATCTTCTTCTGGAGAACGACCGACCAAGGAGGCTCAAAGGCAGGAAGCGAAGAGAATAGAGAGAGGAGCGATTCCTCCATAGCCACCAAGGGAAAGGCAGTCGAAAAAGAATCAACCAACGGAACAAAAGTAACTCTTACCAAAGGGCGATCAAGGTCTGATAGCGCAATGACAACAGGGGCCGCAGTGATAGCAGAGCTGACCAAAGGTGGATCCATAGCAGAGAGGTTCAGGAGAGGAGTAGCAACAAGATGGTCGACTGCCCCAAAAGAAACCTCCGAAGAAGCTCCAGGAGGCAGCAAAGGTGAAAGATCCGGGGCAGGAGCAGCAGTCCGAGGGTCGACCTCCTCAAAAGAATCTGAAGAAGAACCAACTGTGAGATGATCAAGGAGAGCTTCCTTCCACCAAGACGCAACACCCTTAGGACGAGCATGAGGACAGGCAGAGGCCAAATGTCTCACCGAAAAGCACCTCCTACACCAAAAGGGCAGACCCTCATAGTCCAGGAGTTGTTTCCACGGTTTGTCCTCCACCAGCAAAACAACATCACCAAGAAGAGGTTTGGAGGTGTCCAGATCAACTAATAACCGTGCGACCGTAGTGTGCCCAAATTCCCGAGTTGTGGAATCCACCATAAGGAAGCGACCCATGGTAAGTAAACAAAAGTCAATGTTGTGCACTCGTGATCCTATAATTTAATCAGGTAAGTATTTAATCAAAATTTTGAAATAACTTATTTCATGAGGATTGTGTCTACACTTTTAATCAACTATATAAGGGATTAATACAACTAGTCTTACTTGACCTAGTGATAAAATTTGGGGTCAAATGTGCAATTGGGTTTAGTTATTATTTTTGGGTGTCCATTTTGTTTAGTCTCAATACCTATTAAGGTATACCCCTAGGAAGTATCTCCTAGGTGTAAGTTGAGCTCAAAACTCAAGAGAGATAATTCACTTTCAAAGTTAATTTTCAACCATTCTAAGTCAATTGATGATCCTCTTTTTTCCTTCTTGATGACAAAACCCTAGCCGTGACGGTGGAGAAAAGTTACAAGATTCAAGAGTGTTGTTTTAGAACTAAACTCCTTCCATGTCTAATGCAAAAGATCTAGCACTACAATCATTAGATGACTTGGTCCATGACAATCAATTCTTTCAAATCATGCATTGTAGTGAAAGAAGAGACTAGAGAGTCCAAAATTCTTGACAAGTGAAGCTCAAAGGACAAATGGTTAATTAAGCTTGATTGTACTCCAAAGAGAGGGGATTTTTTTCACTTAATGCCTCATTAAGTTTTTGTGGGGCCAAAATCTTTTATATGGAAGGGGGTATTATCCATAAGGATCCAAGAGGTTGCCTAAAATGATAATTGAAGGTTTTCCAACTCATTTTGTTACAATTGAAATTGTTAATCATGTATAAACAAGAGTTGCAAAATCATTGACTTCACAAAAATAGTGACTCTAACCCGTTGTGACAAACACATAACCACCAATATAGTTTGTAATTGCATAAATGTCCAAACAATGAAAGCAATGGTTTCATCACAATGAAGGGAATAATCACGAGAAACAAACAATAATACCTTTTGTCATTCAAAATCATAAATGGAGGCTTCCTGTGGACAAGAAAGGCTTACAACACATTAATTAGAGGCATGAAAGTGATTAACAAGGTTCAAATGTTTGAGCATAGGATTGTATATAGTTTCACCAAGAACTATAGTTGGAAGGATCTTAACTTCAATCCTGTCAAATTTAGGCATTGAATTAGATGAATCGAGATTTCAATCAATTGTCTTATTATTTACATCATGAGGCAACCCTTCTTCTATTTTTGCATCAAGAGCTACATCTATACACTCAGGTCTTATGGAAGAACTCAAAAAATCATGGCTATCGGTCTTTTGTGCTCAAACCTATTCCTCTTTAAAGTGCGTGATGATGTAGAAAAGGCTAAGCACCTTGTCCATCATAAGGTTCATAAATGAATAATGGTTGCCCAATTGTTTATAGCTCACCATCATCTCTTTCATGTAGCTCACCTTTTGTTCTTTTAGTCTTCTCAGCACTACTATAAACATATGTTGTTTCTAGGACATTGATTGCATCAAACTCAAAATGGGATTTTTGAAAGATGGTTTTTAGTTTTCTATAAAAAACTCTTTCAAATAGACTTTGATCTCTAACTCTTCATTAATAGGTTTAGATATGACAACATCGGATAATTGATGAGGAGTTAATGAAGCCTCAACATGAACTGTATTATCACTATCTTTCATGTGTTTTAGATATCGAATAGCATATTGCAGCAATGGTGATTTATCACAAGACCTTTTTAGCCTCAAGCTTCTTTAATAAAAACGTACTACAAAAAGTAAGAAAGGAATACAAGAAAATAATATATGATACCTATTACTATATGTAGTCGAATTATTTACATAAGGAAATTTATGGTTATGATGCTTGTTGTAAATGTTTTTATTCTATGTGATGCATTCTTAACTTTTTGAAAGTGTCACATGCTAATATGCCATACCATAAACCCTTTGATCATTTTCTTACTATAGTCATTGGGGTATAAATATAACACATAAGACTCTTGGCCTCCAAACTTTCATCTACAGTCCCTATTTTTGCCAACAATTATGTTAAATTATTGAAAGAAAATTTATTCAATCACAAGGGCCAAGTATTCCTAGGTCAATTCCCTTAGTTAGACCAACTTTACGATTACGAAAAATGATGAAGCATAGCAATCTCAAGCAATGTCGAATTTGTAAAAAAAATTATGCAAATTGTATTCATTTTAGTTTTTTTAAATTAAAAGGTTCCTATAATGAATGCTCTAGGAGTTTGAATGATTGTAGGATGATTGGATGTTCAATTCATGCTAAAAAAATGTCTTCAAATATTAGGGTATAAAAATTTATCACACAAATGCCTACCAATTCGACTCCCAATGGCTAATGAAAGAAATGGGGTTTGACAATTAAGATAAAATTAAAATAATTTTAGGTCAAATCACCATCATGTGGTCCCTCTCACATTATATAGAAAAAACCATGACAACAAGTGTAAGATTTGGAGATTAGAGACGAATGCTTAAAAATTGGACCAATGAATAAATTAGAATATGTGAGAGTAAATGTAGATAGATCATGTATACGAGAAGGTAATCTATACAAGAAGTAAATGCAGATGGACAAAGATTAAAAAAATAATCAAACTTATACAAATATACATAACATATCACTATATAATCAAATAGAAAATATTTACTAAATATCAAGTTTCTAACCCTTAAAATTATACTTTATTTTATAAAAACTCTACATAACTTTTATATGAAAGTTCTAATTTAAATGTTTCAATTAAATTGGTGAAGATCATACATACCATCCTCAAAAAAAATAAAATCATAAAAACAAGGTTCCATCTATGTATGACTTTGGAACAAGTTAAATTATTATAATCTACTACTTAAAAAGGAGGTAATTCGATTAGTATGGTAATCTGGAATTGAAAAATGGCCGTTTGAAATAAAAGCAGAGCGGTTGGTAAATGACCGTTTTAGATTCAAACTTGTGAAGTCGGTGGAGGTGCGTTTTGATGAGATATTGTTGTAAGTTTGGGCAGTCCTCTGTTCCTGAGCAACAAAGTTTGGGGACAAAATTCAGCATATGCAGATTGAATCAAATTCAATATGTTGCTTCTACTGTTGATTGATTCTATAGAACAAATCTGTATTCAGATTAGCAGTTACCTCCATGGATTGAGAAGCATAGAATGGAAATCCATGCAATCTGGAATCCCATTTAAGTTTATATGCAGAGAGAAAGGCAGTCCATCAATATCCTTAGACTGCTTGAGGTCACAGGTCAATCCTCCTGCAAGAATTTTAAAGAAACAGAGATCACCATAATGCATCTCATCTTATTCGACAATCTTGTAAACACAGGTTAATAATGGGAATTTCAATTACTCTCTGTACATTGATTGATGAGTTAAGAATATTACGTACTTCAGCCTTTTTCTTCTCCATTATCCTTTTCTGCTAATGGGAGCGACAATGCCTTGAAGCCTAGCGATGTGAAGAAGCTGAGTCGGCTGGTGATGATTTCCCTTTCGATTCATCTTTTTTCTGTGGACCGCCGCTGTTGACATGGAAAGAGAATAGAGCTCGAGAAGTTAAGGTCCAAGGGAAACGCAGCAGGGAAAAGACGTAAGTGCCATAAACTCTGTAATTTCCTTTTCGTAAAATAGATAGGGGTTTGTTTGAATTTAAGCATCTAGGTATTATTAGATCTAATAAAACGATAGACAAGACAAACGTACAACACTTTCTTGGCATTGCAATTGTAGAATTGTTGTCGTAAATTTTGATTTTGCTTAAAAGGGATGTTTTGCTGACATGTCATCAAGTTACTTAAACACACCTATATATTCATTTATGATAAATCCAAAGCTTATCACCATTAAATTTTGCCTTAAGTTGTTTGGGAAAAACCAGAGGAGACGTGTTCTATTTCACCACATCTATCTTATTACTACTGTGGTAAAAATCCCGATCTTGTTTGTATAGACAGTTCCTTGAGCTAATGAGAAACGAAAGTAAGGAGACCACATTAGATTTGCTTCTTATTATTGTAGGCGCCAACTATTCTAGAAGGTGGTCAGTCAATGTTTATCAGTAATAGCATTCAATGATTAGAGAATTCCATTAAGACCATGTTAATGAATACTGAACTAAATTAAAACTCTGTTAATGAATACTGAACAATTAAATCTGAATCCATTAAAACTGTCGTTCTGAATATCAATGTTATTATAGCTCTATTTTATGTCTCGTGTATTTCCTTTGATGTTCTAGAGTGAAAGCTGTTCCATAGCTGACAGACAAATAGATTCATCTCATTTGAGGTCTTTCTCCTATACCAGAAATTTCATACACCCAAAGATTCATTCAGCCTTATTCCTTGAATTGAATGCAATGAATAGAGTGTAAATAGGAATGATACATACCATGAGTGCGTAAGCAAAAACTTGAATCCCAGTGTTCCCAAGAGAAGCAGCAGCAAGTTCCAAGTTCCCCAGATGCCCAGAGAAGATTTGTGTAGACATGCTTATTATATAGTTTATCATGTAAACTACAACTGCAGGTGCAGCAAGGCGGCCTAGAAGCTTTGATTCCAAGAACACTGCATCTTTTATCCTCTTTTGCCATGGCTGATCAAAATCAGACAAAATCAGTTCCAATCTGTTAATGTCATCCAGGTGAGTGCCATTAGACTGCTAATGGCGGCGTAGAGATCGACTGGTCTTGAAATAACGACGGCACCAATGTTGCTTGTTCGACTCCTGTAGAGGCAGAGACCGCAGTATTGAATGTATGGGAGCGACAATGCCTAGAAGCCTAGCGATGTGAAGAAGCTGAGTCGGCTGGTGATGATTCCCCTTTCGATGCTGAAATCCTTAAACCTACTTTCTACTTTTTCATCTTTTTTCTGTGGCTGTTGACATGGAAAGAGAATAGAGCTCGAGAAGTTAAAGTCCAAGGGAAACGCAGCAGGGAAAAGACGTAAGTGCCATAAACTCTGTAATTTCCTTTTCGTAAAATAGATAGGGGTTTCTGACTGAATTTAAGCATCTAGGTATTATTAGATCTAATAAAACGATAGACAAGACAAACGTACAACACTTTCTTGGCATTTGGCATTGCAATTGTAGAATTGTTGTCGTAAATTTTGATTTTGCTTGATATTCTCTTGAACCAAATTGTTAGAATTGATAGTTTCTTGCAGTCCCCTTATCTGGAACACCCCACAGCCAGTCACTTTGCTTGCTATTCCAAGCTAACTACTCTTACCCTCATCCAAACCTGAGACAAGGCATCTCTCTCCTACTGGAGGATCAATTTTTACTTTATCTGATTTACATAAAAACCATAGATTCCATCAGTAAAAATATCCTAAATGTTGCTCAAAATATGGAAGTTAAATCACTTGAATCTCATTCATATTCAACATAAAAATGAATGCCTTAAAACCCTACAAGAGTGTGTTCAAGCTCCAAAAGACTATCTGGTTTATTTGATCCACCTCAATTATCTTCACAATAGGATAGAGGTCATAGAAAAGTTGCTCATTATTTAAAAGAAAAAGAAAAAAACTCCTACAAGTGAGGCATTACAATGCCAAAATTTTCTATGCCACTTATTCGATTGAATATGCCATTAGAGGGCTTAATTTTAAACCTTTCGTATATAGCCCCCCGTCCCAAATGAATGTTGAAGCTCAATGGGATGCGTAGGTAAAAGAGTTGAACTTCCATTGGAGTTACCACAACTAGCAACAACCTTGATCTCTTCCCCAGTGCCTCTAGAGGGTCTAATGAGTAGCAATAGCCCACGCTATTAGAAGCTTTCTATGCAATAACTTGATGATATAATCAGTATAAACTTCATAAGAACACGTTTTTTTGAAGTAGTAATTTTATGCAAGCATTGATATTAAAATTTTAGTTTTAAAATGTTTGTCTTTGAAATTCTATTACGTTCGCGGCAATTTTAATAGTTATGCTCAGATGTTGCCTTTTGGTCCTTGCTTACATTTTTTTTTGGCTAAAAGAGGAGAAACTGGAATTTTGATATTCTACTAAAGTTACATATATTTTCTTTATATAACAAGAAGGTCGTGTCATGTGCATTTAGCCTTTAGGGTTTGTTAGAGTAACAAAGCATCTTTGGCTAGAGATGTTTTGGGAAGATGTTGCATGCTTTCTTAGTTGGAAACATGCTTTCCAATCTGATATGGAGATTCCAATAACTTATAGACAGTCCAAATTGGTGCTTTCTATTTTATTTTTGTAGTGTTTTCAAAATTGGAGATGCATTTGTAGTATTGTGTTGTTTTAACAAGAAAACATCCAATACCTAACAATGTAGACTAAACGAAAACTAATAAGATGGTAATGTGTAAGTGCATATCTACATATATTTTGGATTGTTAAGGGTTTTCTTTGATTCTTTATTATAAGAAATGTTTAATAAAAAATATACTAATCATTTTTGTAAAATATAGAACACAAGAAAAATGTGAAACAAATTCGAGTGGAATAGTAAGGAAAAATAATCAAAATATTACATAATTCCTTTCTAGTAAAACTCCTAAGTACGTACAAGTCCGTATATAATTTGCAAACTAGGGTCAAATAAGGTTAGGTAGAGTGGCTTGATATTGACCCACTCCCCATGAAAATGAGCTTTTTTTGTAAGGGTGAAAAAACATATTCCTTTCTCAGTTGGAGGATTATAAACCTAGATCTCATTTTAGTTTCTTCATTTCTCTAATAGCCAAACCCCTTGGATTACCATTTTTCTTTTCTTTTTCACTTTCGATGAGGGGCTATATTTAAGTATACCAATGGCCTTACATGCACACCTTTCTGTGAAAAATGCTCTAATAAAATCATAATGGCATTCTACCAAGAAACAGAGTTTCAAAAGCATGGTCAAAAGGACTTTGAACTTTAAACCAAAGTAATCATTATAGTATTTGTTTTTACTAGACCAATTTCTTTTAAAAAGATTTCAATGAAAGAATAAATGTAGTCATTGTCTTTTGTTCAGTGAGAAGTAGAATATACCATTCAAAATAAATAAAAAACTAATCTAGAATGTGTCACTCCAAAAGGAAAGTTGGTTGACCAATTTCATTTTTGTGGAGAACTTATAGATAGAGTGATCTACTTATGATAGAGAAAAAGGAAGTTTCCTTCCAAGCAAATAGTCCAAAATTACAAAAATAATAATAAATCTTTGACTTTCTTTGTATGCTCACTTCTCATCAACGTGGATTATTGTAAACCTTGATTACAAGCATATAATTCCCAATCCCCAAGAGAATTTGAATTGGTCAAATTACTTTATTTCAAAATTATACCTTGTTACTTCCTTTACATTTTTTAATTGTTCATTAATCTATGTACAATTAAGCCAATTGTATGTATTTTTTTAAGCTCTAAACACTGAATATAGGAATTCATTGGTTCAGTTTTTTGAAATCATATATTTGTGTAATGGTGAAAATTATATACCTTGTTTTGAATTAATTTGATTTGTTTATTTTCTACATAAGGATAACTATAAGTCATGAAATTTTTACTAATGGCTAGCATGTAATCAAATTCTTACTTGATGCAATATGCATTTTTTCCAATTATTAGTTTTGATCCTTGATTATTTTCATTCTTCCAAATTTAAATCCATGATTTGTAAGATTGATCCAAATGAATTATGTACTTTGTAGACATGAATATATGATTTGTAAATTAACTCAAGTGAATTATGTACTTTGTGGACAGAGTATAGAATGTGTAAATTTCAAATTCAAATTTAAGCTCAACATAATCTTTCTCACTATTTCAACATTTATGTGTTTTGTAGACATGAGTATAGAATGTTTAATTATAATCCTTTAACTTTTCCACGATCTTTCTCATGTTATTCTTCTTCATTCGTTGTCTATGTACCTCTCTTTTTCTTTATCACTCTTTTAATATTACCTCTCTTTGTTCTCTTTGTTCTCTATTTATCTTTGCATTTTTCTCTTACTTTTTTCATTCTTTTTTGTGTTAAATTATTTTATTATTATTATTTTTTTTTTTTTCTCTCAAAGTCTTTATCTATTTTTCATTTGCTCAATTTTACTTATTTTCTCATACTATATCTTTTCCTATGCTTATATCTTTCTTTCTATGTGACCTTTTTCTTAGTGTTTTTCTATTTGATTCTCATTTTTTCTCTCGTATTTTTTCACTCCATCTCTATTTTTATCTCTCTATGTTTCTTCATCAATATTTGTTTTGTGTTCCTCGCTTTGTCACTTTTCTCCTTTTTTGAAAATATTTATTTGTATATTCTTCATTCTCTCTCAAACCTTTTTATTTATGTTAATTTTCTATATTTTTCAATCTTTGTTATTTCTCTATCTCCTTGTATGTGTGTATCTCTCCTCCATGTTTCATCATTTATTTTTCTCTTTTTATATTTATTTTTTCTTTAATAGGTTTTGTATTAATTTTACATTATTTATTTATTTATTTATCTTTATTTTTTAATATCTATTTCTATTTCTATTTCTTAGATCTTTTGCTTTTTGCATTTTTATCTTTTCTCTTTATTTTCTCTCTTCCTTTTAATTTTCTCACTTTTTTCCCTTCATGTCATTCTTTCTATTTTATCTCAATCTCTCTCTTTCTTACCTTTCTTTCTTTCTTTGTATCCAATTTATTGGCTCTTTGCTTTTGTTTTTACTTTCTCTCTTCTTACTTAATTTCATTATTTATTTATTTTCTTTTTTTCTTATATTTCAGATTTATCAAAAAAATTCTTTATTTTTTTTTATGTTTATATATATTTTCTTTTATTTATCTTATATTTTTCTTTTTCTTTTTTTTTTGCATACTATATTTCTCACTCGCATCTACCTTTATACCTTTTTTCTCTCTTTTGGAATATCCTTTTTCCTTTAATTTTCTTTTATTCTAGTTATCTCTCATTGCCTAAATATTTTTATTATTTTTTAATGTTTCTCTACATTGTTATTTCTATTTCTTTGTTTCTTATTTTCATCTATTTTTTCTCTTTCTATATGGGTTGGACCTTAGACCCTAGAATTTAAGTTTTTGACCCATAGACCTTGATCTACACCTGAGCCTCATGGATCGTGGACCTTAGATTGATTAAAAATTATCCTATAGCCTAAACACTTAGATCCTAAACCATTAATTTTTAAACCCTAAACCTTAGAGGCTATGCCTTGTACTTGTGGACCCTAGACCGAGAAATATTACTATTTACCCTTTACCTTAAACTTGTGGATGAACCCTAGTGCTTAAGCTATTCTACTAGATATTTGAGCTTAGAAAGTAGAACATGGACATTAGACCCAAGAACCTAGGCCTTAAACCTTAAACCTCTAAGCTTCAAACTTCAATATTGAACCTTGGATTATTAGATGATTAGAGTTTGGATCCAAGACCATATATACTAGACTATGGACCCTACAATTAAAACACTAGATTATCTTTCTATCTCTCCTTTCATTCTTTTTTTAGTGTTTCTCTTTCTTTTATTCTTTCTATTTTTTTAATTTGTTTATTTCTTCATTTTCCTATCTTTTTATCACTTTCATTCTCTCTTTTTTCTTCTTCCTTTCTTTTCCTTTCTTATTTTCTCATTATTTTTTATTTTTCCGAAATTTTATTCCCCTTCTTTATATTGTTACTCCTTTTTTAGTTTTTTTAATTATTTCTATTTTTCTCCCTTTGTTTATTTCTTCCATTTTTTGATTTTTTGTCCCTTTCTTTCAATCTCTTTGTCTTCTTCCATTATTTTCTTTATCGTTCTTTCTTTCTCTTCCTCCTTTTTTTCTTCTTTTGTGTGTCTCTAACCCCATCATGACACCCATTCCCGACCCCAACTTGGCAAAATGTAAGACCAAGGAAGGGGGGTTAGGTGTTGGGTTGGGTTGCAGGGATACTCCTGGGTCAACAAAACAAAAGAAGAAAGAGAAGTTTGCACCGTTTATCGTCTTTCAAAGGGGTTTGTGTGTTTCTTTTTTTGTGTTGTTTACTCAACATGACACCCATTTCCAACCCCAACTTGGCAAAATGTAAGACCAAGGTAAGGTGGGTTAGGTGTTGGGTTGGGTCACAAAGATACCCTTGAGTCAACAAAAAAATAAGAAAGAAAATTCCATACATTTTTATCATTTTTGAAAGGGGTTTGTGTGTCTCTCACCCTAGCATGACACCCATTCTCGACCCCAACTTGGCAAAATGTAAGACCAAGGTAAGGCGAGTTAGGCGTTTGGCTGGGTCACAGAGATACGATATAGTCAAAAAAAGAAAAGAAGTCCATACATTTTTATTGTCTTTGAAAGGGGTTTGTGTGTCTCTCACCCCAACATGACACCCATTCCCAACCCCAACTTGGTAAAATGTAAGACCAAGGTAAGGCGGGTTAGGTGTTGGGTTGGGTCACAGGGATGCCCTTGAGTCAACAAAAAGAAGAAAGAAGTCCATGCATCTTTATCGTTCTTGAAAACGGGTTTGTGTGTCTCTTCTTTTGTGTGTCTCCCACCTCAAAATGACACCTATTCCCAACACCAACTTGGAAAAATGTAAGACCATGGTAAGGCGGGTTAAGCATTGGGTTGGGTCGTAGGGATACCCCTGAGTCAACAAAAAAAGGAAGAGAAGTCCATACCTTTTTATCGTCTTTGAAAGGGGTTTGTGTGTCTCTCACCTCAACATGACACCCATTCCCGACCTCAACTTGGAAAAATGTAAGACCATGGTAAGGCAGGTTAGACATTGGGTTGGGTTGATAATATATTTATATTATAATATATATAGCTACAAATATATGTTTGTAATATAAATCTATATAAAATAATATAAATATATAATATAAAATGATATAAATATATAAATATAATTAACAATAATTTATATATTTAATTAATAAATTATTTATAGATAGATTTATATCATAATATAATATAATATTATGTATAAATTATTTTATATATTATAATATAAATATATAATATAATGTAATATATTATCATCTATATAATATAAATAAATTATTTTTATAAATATATATTATTTGTACTTCCTTTCTTTGTATTTTTTTCCCTCTTTCTTTGTGTTTTTATGTCTTTCTCCATCTAACTATCTTTCTATTTTTTCATCTCTTTTTTATTTCATTTCTCTAGTGTTTTTAATTTTCCTCTCATTTTTTAAATTCCTTCTTTCCTTGGTTCAATTGTTTGCTTTCCTTTTTCTTTTCTATTCTTTCACTCTCAATACCTTTTTAATTTCCTTATATTTTTATTTTATTATTTTTCTCCTTATTTGTTGTCTCTTGCTTTATGTTTATTATATTCTTTTTATATCTATTTATCTCATTCGGTGTCTATGTACCTCTCTTTTTCTTTATCACTCCTTTAATATTACTTCTCTTTGTTCACTATTTATCTTTGTGTTTTTCTCTCTTTCTCTTTTCATTCTTTGCCTCATTTGTACATGGTCATAGGTGTACTTATTGATTCATATTCTTTTATCTTAAACTTTCTCAACATCTCTTTTATGTAATTGTTCTAAGAAATGAATATACTTTTATTTGATTGAGAGATTTGTAAACCAAAAAAATGGACAACACACCAAACATAGACATTTCAAATTCTTTATGCATAGCATTCTAGAACCCTTTGCACATAGCATCACTACTACCTCCAAAGATAATGTCATCAACATAAACAACAATCAGTAGTTGATCACCTTTTATTTTTATGTATAAGTTGTTGTCTACACTTCCTCTCCTAAAACTTTACTGTTGCAAATATCTATCTAATATGGAATACCATGCTCTAGGAGTCTTTTTGAGTCCATAAAGAGCCTTATTTAGTATTTACACAAAGCATAATTTATTTGAACATTGGAATCCTTCCAATTGTTCAATATATACTTCTTTTTCTAACTCTCCATTTAGAAATGTAGATTTGGCATCCATCTAATATACCTTGAAACTCTTGAATGTTGATAAAGCCAAAAACATTCTAATTGCTTCTAACCTTGCTACACGAGTAGGTGTTAACTCAAAATTAATTCCCTCAATTTGAGCATATTCTTTGTATACAAGTGTGGATTTGTTCCATATCACTTTTCCATCTTAATTCAACTTATTTCTAAAGACCCATATTGGTCCAATGATAGTTTTGTCTTTAGGTCTCGAAACCAACTCCCAAGTTTCATTTTTCTTAATTTGAGTTAATTCTTCATCCATGACAACTAACCAACATTTTTGTTTCTTTCCTCTGCATTAGAACTTGGATAATTTTTTATAATAAGGCAAAGTGTACCTATTCATTTGCTTTTTCAATTCTTCTCCAGGTCTAAACTCCATTGTTTTTATCTCCTATGATTTGATCTTCAGAATGGTTCTTCTAAACATACCTAGCTAAAGTCTTTGTAACTGTATTCTCTAAATCATTCTCCGAGTCTTCTTCACTACTGTGGATAAATCTTCATTATCTTCTTCATCTAGAGTCTTAATAGATTGTATTGATTCATCAAAACTAGCATTGACACTTTTAACAATCCTTTTCAACCTCTTTTTATAATATCTATATGCGTTGCTTGTCATAGAATAACTAAGAAAAATACCTTCATCAAATCTAGAATCAAACTTACCCAAATGTTCTTCATCCCTTTTGATGTGGCATTTACTTCTAAATATTTTGAAATGTCTAATTGATGTTTGTCTTCTTTTCCACAATTCATATGGTGTTTTGGCAATCTTTGGTCTGATTTGAGCTCTGTTCAAAATGTAAATTATTCTTTGAACCACTTCTCTCCAATACACATCTGAAAATTTTCTTGAATTAACATTATTTTAGCAATCTACCATGCACAAATCCACTTTATTGAATCAAAATTAGTTTAAGAAAAAAATGTTGCAGCCTCAAGGTAACAATTTTGGAAAATTTCTTTATATATAGAGTTCTAAAGGTTAATAGGTCTAAAGTTAGAAAAGGAATTTGCACCCACCTTTATGAGGATAAAATAATAAATATAGAATTCAATTCCTTTAACACCCTTTCACTACCAAAGAACTCCTTGGAGGAAACAATAATTTTATTTACTAACAATGTCCCAATATATCAAGAAGAAAAAGTGTGGGAAGTCATCTAGGCTAGGAGTATTGTTACCTTCAAAGGATAAGGTGGAAACTTTGGGTTATTCTCCATAATAGGCTTATTAATCTCTCTAATATCATGCTCATCATCAATCTTAGAGTCTCCTCAAGGATTATTGAGGTAACAAATCAATTCCATTGTTATCAAATTATCTCATTTAGCTTTAAATTAGGGATGCCATCAATTCAAATATATTTAATTCTATTAGAATCTCAATTCTTGAGATATGTTAAGTGAAATAATTTGGAGTTTCAGTTTCATTTCTTAAGCCAAATTTCTTTAGAACATTGCTTCCAAAAGTAATCCTCCTTAGATATATGATAGTGCAACTATATCAACATCTCCTTCTCTTTAACATAAGATCTTGATTCACACCTTTGAATTGGATTTATTCTTGAACCCTATCCAAATATAATTTAACTTCATATTTTTTATTAAATATATGTCCAATGGAACATTAATATTATTCTTCATATTGTTAAGTTGTTTGGTTTTCATGTACATTGAACAAGCCTCTTTATTGATGTTCCAACAATCCTTGATTTTATTTTCAAGATATGAGTGATGAGTTCAAATTTCCTTAAATCTAAAGGTAAATCCTTTTCTCTTTCCTAGCTTCTCCATATAAAATATGATAAGGGAGTGAGATGAGCCAATCCTAATAAGGGAAAATAAAGAGAAAAAATAAAAGGAAAACTAGTTAGGGTAAATTACGGTTCAATCTAGTCTTATCTAAAGAGAATGACCAACCTATCAATTTAACTAGGTGAAGTTCCCTTCTTCCAATTCTAAATACACCAAATAAATTCCATGAATAAAATCAACTAAATCATCTCTACTATTTGAGGATATCAACGATTCTCCTTTCTTCCCATTATTTTTTGAATGAGCATTGAATATCTCATAACATACCATTTGACATTAGAATATAACCTTCTAAAGATAACAAGATTAACCAAAATTTTCTTCCTCACACTTCTTGTATTAGGGGCATATACATTAGAAGGGGTCCACAAGAAACTTTCTCTTTTGTTATAAAAGACAATGGTAATGTGCTTAAGATCATCACACATCATCTAGTACCATCCAACAAGTCCAAGTTCCAAAAAATGGCAATACATCTAGAGGCTCCATCAACATCAAACCCAAGACATCTACCATCTTTAAAATAAAATAAAATTGAGTAGTCTTAAGAATTTTATTCTCTTGGTTAAGAAATAAGTCTAGTTTATATTGTTAAACAAGGTTATTTATAAGGTTATATTTATGTTGATTATTTAACCCTCTCATATTCCATGAGAAATATTCATATTTTAAGTTTGGGGTTTCTCATCAAACACATGACCATAATAGTCTATTAGTTTCCATTAGCTAGATCATTTTTAGCATCCCTTTCCCTTCAATCTTTCACTAATAATCTTCTGTAATTTTAGGGTTTGCATCACAATCCATTGATTTTTTGTTTCTAGTCTACATTCTAGACTTGGCATCCAATATATTCTCTTTATTCTTTATCCCCTCCAAGGGGGAAGCAAGGTGGGTTTTCCTCTTATTAATTATTTTATCTTTATTGAATAAAGGTTATTCCTTATGTAAGCCCTCAAAAATAATCTCATTCTTTTCTTCCATTGATCCTTCTTTTCTTATCCTTTCTTCTTGAACTAGAGGACTCAATTGTATCTCTTTGAATAAATCCTCCTTTTATGTTAAATCAATATCATCCTAGTGGGAATGTGACACATTTCCTTCATTCACTTGTATTTTATTAACATATCATTCATCAAGCACCTATGGTTCTTATGTTTCCCTGGTTTCCTTTGATGTTAATTCCTCCTTTGATATTAAACCAACATCATCTTAGTGAGAATGTGATATATTCCCTTTATTCACCTATATGTTATTATAACACATGCATGTTATAATGCGCATATATTTCATTTCAAATTGCTTTTAGAATTGCAACCTTAGGCTTGGTCTTGTGTTGGATATTCAAGCCAAAAGGTTTGACCTACATGTAAGGTGCTCAAATATGTGTCTTTCATAAAATATTAAAACCAACCAAATATCAAGCACACTCTCCATCAAGTTTGCACATTTTAAGTTATTGTTTGAAATTTTTTGATACATCTAACTCTCTCTTACCTTTCTAATAATGTAATTTCTAATATATTTCAAATACATTAAGGTTTTGTTTGTAACGCCCCATCATGGAACCCAGGAAGCGTTACACTAAATAACCGAATAATTTTAATTTTTTTTACAATATTTAATATCAATAAGTAATAACAAAGTAGTATAAACGCTCTAGGGTTCCACAACAACGCTACTAAAGTAAATAATAAACACAACACGTTTTAAACCAAATAAGTCAAACAAGGTAGTCATATACAAATTCCATATATTAATAGTTATGATACAAGTTGTTTACAATACACGGGATTGTGACCAATCTCGCTAATTCAATGAATAATACAATAGAATCACAATAGTGAGTACAATAAATAATAAGACCACGAGCCGATGTCGACCTCGAACTCGTTTGACGACCAACTTCATGAGTTACGTGCATCCAGGATCCTACCAAGACAAATCATGACACGAATGATATCCCAAGTAGGGGACCACAAAAGAGACAACATACAACACAAGGTTGACAATCATGACATCATAATGACAATAGATCCATATGACAATAGACATACTCCCGGTAGCAAAGATATAAACATAGATGACCTTACACAAGAGACTCGATAGAAACCTAAGGACAAGAGTGACATCACTATAGCAAATACTTTCTAGAGGTTACCCATGCAACCACTTCTGGTCTGGCCCCTAACGGAAGCCACTCCTTCCAGGTACAAAACCTAAATATCAAAACAATAATGCCCACACGCATTCTAGAGAAAACTTATTTGTACCAAGACCCAAAGTCATCAGAATAATACACTAACATAAAGTATCTCCAAAGGTACCACATTCAAGCATGGCCAAGCTTATATAAGTACCAACACAACATCACCCCAAGGAAAACATAAAGACTCAAAGTTCAATTCACAAGAACACTTTAACGTACAAGACATACGTTCACATATATGAATAAAACATGAGCATACATAAAGAACTATTTATGATTTTGATTAAAAAATTATTATTTAAAGCCTCAGGAAGACTTATCAAGACAACGCCTATAACAAGATTACATAACCCTTTAACACTAAGTTTGACAATTTAATAAACATAAATAAACTCAATAAATGACAATACCAAATCTCAGGGGAACAATACACATAAATCCAAACCTCAAAACAAAAGTAAGAATATGACCAAGTAGGAACACCTTTAAATGTAATTTACCATCCTATTCAAGAATTATATTAATATATTTCCAACTCAACATTTAAGTTAAATAAGTGCAAAGTTCGTGAATACCATCTTACAATATTGAGGCTTCTAATACACAATCTTAATTAAGATAATCTAAACATTTATAATTCTATTATCCAAATACATATTTTTAATCATTAAACAAAATCAAATATAATAACAATTCCTATATGATGTTAACGTATTAGGATTAACAACCACATTATAAATTTAGTAGGGATTAGGAGTAATCTACATTAATTCCTCTAATCATCACTAATAATTTAACAATCTCAACATCTCAACATTAATTCTACCAATGAACTTGAGTATAAATTATTTCAAACATTAATGTATTTATATTTAATAAATTATCATCAATTACAAGAGGAATAATAACAATAATCTATATTATAAAACAAAGAGGTATTTATTTATATGGCAATATTAATAACTACTTCTAACTTGTATTCCAAGATTTAATGGACTTATAGTTTGTAATCAATAATTAAACAAAACATTAAAATATGATAATATTGTTTCCAACTCATATGAGTCGATGTCAAAAGAGGTAGACAACCGAGAAATCAATGACCAACTAAGTTAAGTCGGTGATCTCAATGCATGCAACCAACATGCAGAGAAGTACACAGTGCTAGGAAGATACAAAAGAGAACATATACATAGCAACTAGCTTAACATGAAGAAGAATCATCCCAAAATTCTCCAGAGTGCTAACATGCGATGACAAGTTGATCTTGCAGACTTGATTCTTTGGTTCAGAGGGTAAGGTTTGAGCTGCCTACTGACTCAACTTTATTGGACAAGGCCTTCCATGTAATTGATATCATTTCTCATGGAATACAAGATGAATTTGTTCCAAAAGGAAAAGCCAATAGAGGAACCGCAAACACATTTAGAGAGAAATAAACTGTATCGTAGCAAAGGCAAACATAGACAGGGAACGGTCTTCAAATTCAAAGGAAACTAAAAGATGAATTCATTCCAAAAGGAAAAACTAATAGAGGAGCTGCGTGCACACTTAGATGAGCATAGATTGAATCACAGCCAAGGCAAGCATAGACAGGGAACGGTCTTTAAATTCCAAGAAAACTACTTCAAAGATACTGTTTAATAAATACCGCTTCCCATATCTGTTAGAATTATCTCAGGTAGATGATTTGTGCATCACAAAGACCATACAATGCATGTGCTTATTGAAAGACTCCTTTCGAAAAGATGACTTGCTGCATCGAGCATACCATACAAGAACGCCCCAGCCCGGTTCACTATACCTAACATAATGAACACCAATGTTTGCAAACTTCAACACCTGATGCCTTTAAGAAATTGATGATCATTCGACTCAGAAAAAAAGAATAATAGTAGTGAGTAGGTGCCATGCATGGAGGACATAGAGTTCCTATGCATGTGTAACACATGCAGGGTGTTTGCAGGAATACAAGAGAAGCTACGATTGTATACATGGGTAGACTGATTGCAAACAAAACGGATTGAGTAAAGACCAGGTAAAGCAAAGACAAAGCAAAGAGATATGTTACATACTCACAGAAGAGAGGTAAGGAATTGGTTCAGATGCAGACTTCTCGAAGAATGAAGCCATAACAAACAAAAGAAAAGGTCACAGCAATTCCATAAATCAAATACCACTAACAAAACTAACTTTCCGCTAAAGTATTAACCATGTATTCTTCTGTACCATCTTTGTAAACACAATCAATCTTCTAATATTGCTTCTGTTTCCTAATCATTCATGCTATAATTGCAATTGTTTAGATACTAACATGTTTCATTTTTCTCTAGTGTAACAGGGATTGAAGACAAAATCTTCATAGCAGATTAACATGTTCACAACAAATAACTTGAATTTAAACATGAAAAGAACCTGAAAACGTTTCCATGAAAATGGTGAACGAAGTCAGCAAAACCCCGCAAATTCAAACCTTTAACCTTTCACAATATGAACGTTGACTTTAACAACAATTTGTAGCTTCTATAATCAACTCCAAATCCAAATTTCCAGAAAATATCTTTGGTGAAAATAATCTTTATACTTCCTACTGTTCGAATATCCAAAAATGTGTGTACAAGAATGAACAATTTCAAGACTATAACCTTTTCCATTCTTCCATACTCTCAACTTTAACTTTCAGTTTCAACATACAACGCATGCATCAATTAAACTCAATAAACACAAATAGATTAACAAGATATTTCAACTCTAGATCTCAACTAAAAGTTCCATTTTCGAAAATGTCAAATTGAATAATGAAATCAATTTACATTTAACTGATCTTTTTGAAAATAAGATATTTTTAACATTTTAATACAATCACTTAATAAACTAAAAATAAATTTTCTAATTTAATTATATCATTAAATCAAATAAAGCAACATTAATAATAATTAAAACATTACAATAATTCAAATTAACATAATATAAGCAATAAAGACTCAATCATTAACAAACGACTGCAAACACACGACGAACAAGTGACACAACAAGAGGGTAACAACAGATACTCGTTCTTTTCAGAACGAAGGCTAAGGACAGAGGACAAGTCTATCTCCTATCGATAATTCCATTGGGTCATGGCACACTCAAACCTGACAAGCAGGTGGAGTCGATGCCTGTAACTGCAAGCTGTGTAACACTGCACGATTAATCCAACATGTAAAATATGGAAGCATACCGTGAAGAAGAATCACGACATAGCAGAACACTCACTGTGAAGTACTGTTAAGTCGTCTTCTTCATAGGCTAACGTAAACATCTAACTAATATAAAATTATCATGAATAAAACATAACAGCATAGCTAATCATCATTAAATGTCTTCTCATAAATGCCAACATTACATCAAATAATAAAGTGTATCATCAAATGAGTTTCACAACCATTCTTGTAAATCCTGACATAACGTGCTTGGAAATAGCATAATATCAAAGGTCTATCTACTAACTATGTCACAAAATAACCAAAATAAATGTGTCACCAGGAGGGTCACTACATTGTTCTTCAATTACCATTTTAAGTGTCTTCAATTTTCACCAAAAAATTATGCATACCTTTTTGGTGTCATTTTATCTTCTTGTCAATATTTAAAAAAAAAAAACAATTTAATATTCTAGACTCAATTATATACACATTTGAAAAATATATTTTTATTAGTTTTCTCAAAATTTAGGGGGGGAAGCATGCTCAATTTTTTATTTTTCAATATGTGACCACTTTGACAATTAGTAAAAAAGTACTATAATCATAAAAAACAACAAAAAAATAATGTAATGTTTTTATTAAGATAAGTTGGTTTTGAAGGGACAATAAACCCTATACATAATACAACTACAACTAAGTTGTCAAGAAAAGAAAAGAAACTAAAACCAAGTTGCCAAGCACAAGATAGTATCCAAGGATCCAGCCCAAGCAATTCCATATCCAATTCTATTCAAACTCACACTCTTAACTATAGTGTGTGATTAAGAGATAGATTTGGGAAGACCTTTCTTCCTCTTATAAACAATTTTCGTTATCTTCTAAGCTCACAAACTTAGAGAGGAGATGTCTCCTTAGAGGGCCCATCTATGGGTGCAACGTGAATAGGGGAATGTCTTGTACGAGAGGCCAACAACTAAACATCAAGAACAAGAGTTTGGTGGGACTCACCTAAGAAAACCCCTCAAGAGTTGCAAGGAGAATGGGAAGAGATAGCCCTACATCTTGAGAAGATTTTCCATTCTTAGAGGACCCATCAGCTAAAGATTCAAAAGCGTTAATAATCAAGTGATCATTGTGAGAATTATTTCACCACATAGATGCACCCTTGTGTTGAGAGAGTGGACAATTAAAGGCCAAGTGATTGATGGAAAAATATCATATATATCTAAAGGGAAGATCCTCATAATAAAGAAATTGAGGTTAAGGCCTATCCCCCACAATCAAAATAATATCTCCATGAAATGCCTTGTATATATCAATGTCCACCAAAATATGGGCTTATATAGAGTGACCCATGAAAGAAGTAGTAGATTCAACCTCCAAGCGGTGACCAATTGCATTGCTAATGGCCTCATAGTAGGAGTGTTCCTAGAACTAGAGAGGAAGATTATGTAGCCCAACTTGAATTTCTAATATTGAGAGGCTTCAAGAGGGGATTGAAGGAGAAAGACCAAGGCTTGATTAAGAGGGAGTGCTCTCTCCACATCCATTTAATATTGTCATGCACCAAATCCCGATCCTTTAAAGAATCAAAAGTTGCTATGAATAAATCCATAGCACAAGGATATAACTTGATCTTACTAGCAATGAGAGGATTCCAAGATTCTTGAACCCAATTATGTAAATTAGAAAGAGAAAGACATAAAATTTTAAATTTGTAGAACAAACCCCAAAAAAGATAAAAAAAGAATTCATTTTTTTATCATATCTTATATGCAAATGATGATAGGGGAGGTTTGAGAGTAGGGAAGGGGTAAATTTTTGTGTGTGTGGAATATTAGCTAAATTATGTAATGCCAACTAGTTGTTCATTGAATAAATTTATGAAATACTTAAAAAATAACATTTTAAGTGAAGCACACTTGATGTTATGTTATATTTTTCTTAAAAAATAAGACCACTTTGTATGCTCCCCCTATTTGACTCTCTTAACCTCCACCATATTTTTTTGAATAGTAGTTTAGAAACTAGATTTTGAGCACTAGTAATTAACATTAAAAAATTTAGCATGAGTATTGTGAATTACTCCTCAAAGATTAGTTTTAGTTGATTTCACAAAGAAAAGGTGGCCACTTTTGACTCTATTTTGTCTCATTTCCATATACTACCCTAAAGGTGAATGTGATGTGTGCAAAGTTGTGTAAACAATAAGAATTAAGGGGAATATTTAAGATGAAGTGTTGTGTGACTTTAATGGACGATAAAAAAGATAAAAATGGTATTCACAAAGGATAAGAAAGAAAGTGGTAGACTTCATATTTAACAAGGATTTCAATGATTGAGGCTTTTAGATTTGGATGGTTTGATAAGGGTTTCTATGGATTGGGATAAGGGAGTTGAGAGGGATAGGATGTGACAATGGAGATAGGGAAGGAAAATTGTGATGATAACACAACTCATTGGAACAAGAGAAACTCCATAGCTTTAGATTTGTAATGCTAACTTTGCTACTTTCTCACCTAGACAATGTACCTCCTATTTTCCTTTTGGAGTGGAGAGAAGAACAAATTTTTCTTTGGGTGGAGATAGGAACTAAGTTTTCACAATGATATCTAATTTCCTAATGCCTAATGAGTGAAAATTGCAGTAAAGTGGGATTAAATATCAACCTACACTAAGTTTTAGACTTTGGGACTAACAAGAATATGAATAGGGTGAGATCAAATATTAATAGGGAAACTCCCTTGTTTGGACCTCCCTCATATTCTATCCCCAATGATGTGAGGCATTTGTCCCCCCCAACCTCTAAAGTTCGATGTTTTCAACCACAAAATTTTAGCAAAAGTTCCTCTTGAACTTTGAGGTCCAACAAGTCCAACCATTTTTCATCAATTTTCCTCGACTCACCAAAATAGCTTGGATGGCCATGTGGTCCCTAGAAAAAACCTAAGATAAAAAAAAGTATTGAAAATGGACAATGCCATATTCTTCATCACCTAAGGAATTTTGAGCATGGTTTTGGCACATGATTCAAGTAGTTTCAATAGCAATTTACAAAAAAGTGGTTAGGGTTTCCATTTTAGCTCATTTTAACCATGTGCTCACCAAAATAACTTATTTTCACTTGGAGTGCATGGGTTTATTCCAAAATGGTGCCATGAGCATGCCAAATTTAATGCAATGAATCATATTTATTAGAATGATGATTTTAGCACCGTTGGAAATAGTTTTTCAACAAATTTTATAAATTTTTCAATTGTGTTGCATGTGGATTTGGACACAACTAGTAAAAGTTATAATCACATGGCTCTAGATTTGTATGTTTCCTTCTTCATAACTCATGACTAATTTTAGAAACCTATATATTCATGTTCCTCGATGATTTAAAGGGTTGATCATTTTGTGTTTTCACCCAAAAAACGTGCAAATCTTTCTAAGGTTTCTATAGTTGTTAGTCAATCCATCATTAAGGTTTCACTCAAAACATGCAAAATGACAATTGTAGCAACAAATGTCTATAATTGTATGGCTGCTTAATTGGTTGTAAATATTTTGGAAGATTTTAAATAGAAAATTATGATATGTTTCTTACCATTTCAAGTTTTTCTTTACCATATTTGGTGGTGTATATGTAACAAGGATTTGATAAATGTCGTAGCATATTAAGTCAATGCAAGTTGACTTTATATTGGCCATTTCTATGTTACAAGGGAGTGTACATTTGATTAAGGATTATTAAAAATATATTTTTGGATAATATAATATCCTTGCTAAATCTTCTTGTGCCATGTTTTGATGATTGTAGTTGACTTTGTTTTTTATTCAGGTAAAAATAGATTTTGAAGGGACCTGAAACCCTTTACAATAAAAAACAAAGCTATAAAAAGAACAACTTGTAGCCAGTCAAAAGCCAACCCCCAAACAAGACATGTCAAGATTTACATCAAGGCACCGGGCTTGAGAACTCAAACCTTCCTCAGTCTTTTTAAAAGCCTAAAATCATTTAAAAGTAGTATAGAAACAAAATTGAAAGTTGTGCACTCGTGATCCTATAATTTAACTAAGGAAGTATTTAATTAGAACATTGAAAGAACTTATTTTATGAGGATTGTGTCTACACTTTTTAATAAACTATATTAGGGATTAATACAACTAGTCTTACTTGACCTAGTGATAGAATTTGGGGTCAAGTATGCAATTGTGTTTAGTTATTATTTTTGGGTGTCCATTTTGTTTAATCTCAATACCTATTAAGGTATACCCCTAGGAATTATCTCCTAGGTTTAAGTTGAGCTCAAAGCTCAAGAGAGATAACCCACTTTCAAAATTAATCTTCAACCATTCCAAGTCATTTGATAATCCTCTTTTTTCCTTCTTGGTGACAAAACCCTAGCCTTGAAGGTTGAGAAAAGTTATAGGATTCAAGAGTGTTGTTTTAGAACCGAATACCCTCCATGTTGAATGAAAAAGAAGATCTAGTACTACCCTCATTAGATGATTTGGTCCATAACAAATAATTCTTTCAAATGATGTTTTGTACTGAAAGAAGAGACTAGAGAGTCCAAAAGTCTTGGCAAGTGAAACTCAAAGGACAAATGGTTAATTAAGTTTGATTGTACTCCAAAGAGAGGGAATTGTTTTCTCTTAGTGTTTCATTAAGCTTTTGTGGGACCAAAAGCTTATATATGAAAAGGGGTAATTTCCAACTCGTTTTGTCAATTGAAATTGCCAATCATGTACAAACAACAATTGCAAAATCATCGAATTCACAAAAATCATCACTCCATAACCATTGTGGCAAGTACATAACCACCAATACAATTTTTAATTACATAACTACCCAAACAAGGAAAACAATGGTTTAATCACAATATAGGGATGAATCACGAGAAACAAACAATCATGCCTTTTGTCATTCTAAATCATAAATTGAGGCTTCCTGCGCACAAGAAAGGCTTACAACACATTAATTAGAGGCCTGAAAGTGATTAACAAGGTTCAAAGGTTTGAGCATAGGATTGTATATAGTTTCACCAAGAACTCAATTATTGTACAAAAGAAGCTAGACAATAAGCAAGGGGTAACAAAACTGTTGTAGTCATTCTATATAACTTGTTTGTATGTTAATTTATAGATACACAATTAAACTCACTTCTAAGACAATGTTTTATTTATTAGATCAAGAATAACAAATAAATTTGTGTTTCCTAGTTTTGATAAACTATTTGATGAAATTATATCACCATCATCGAACTATTCTATTTTAATCTTGCATTTATACACTTCTAAAGTCTCATAACTTATGACCATTAACCAACATAACATAGGCATTCTTCCTAGCATTTGTGTTAAAGTAGTATAGCCGTGAATATCATAAATTGTATAGTATGTAAAAGGAGCGGACACCAATTCAACCCATATATCTAATATTTTTATTTACATAAGGACTCTAAAAAGATTAGGTATGACTTGGTCTATATAAGATTATATGCTTAACTATATTATAGTGTGAACAAGTAATGCCCGTTCACCATGAAACAAAAACCATACCTAATTACCATTTGACTTTCAACATGCTAAATCTTGGTAAACTGCTTACACTTAACATAGTAAAACTAAAGACAATCAAGCAAATATCGCCTAATTAGTTGTCTTCAAATTTTCATTCTTGAACTAAAAGATGATACATTAATTCAACCAACCCATTTAAATATCAACTTGTTCAAATGAACATTAGAAATTATTACTTAATAAAATTATAGTATTAGTTTATCACTAATGCTATAATATTATTTCAATATTACAATAATTTATAACATTTTTGTTTATCAGTCATTTAGAAAGCAAGTAATCAAAATTGTTCAGAACATATTATACGAAATTTTCAAATTTGCCTAGTTTATTTGGTCCAAAGAAACTCCGCAGATTATATAGGCCATTTTTAGGCCTACTAAACTTGTCAAGGGATGTCTATGATACTTTTCCATGTTCTCAGAGAAAACAAAAGAATGATGCTTATGCGCAAAACATAAAACAAAGCCCAAGACTGGTAGCTTTTCCAAAATCAACTGTTTTACAATGAGAATTTGAGCTGTAAAGCCTCCGTCTATCTAGAATAATATTTCTATACACTATTTGTCTTACTTTTATCATAAGCTTTCATTGAGAAATAACAATCGGCAGCCTTTCTTCACTCTACATTGCCATAGGTTATTCACTTCTAAAGAATTATCACAGGAGTGAATGTAGCTAAATTTCTAAACAATTTGTAGATACCAAAAATTGGTCTAGGCCTACGAGTACACATTTCAACATAATTTTCTATAGTCCGTCATCTTGATTAAATAATGTTACTTATTTAATTGCCTTTCTAACACATATTTCCTCTATTAATTAAATACCCTTTTTAATTAATTCATTAATTCATAATCATCCTTTATTTAATTACATTGTGAACTAATTAATTCTTCCCCCTTTATCTATCAATTAAATAATTTATTATTTAATTCCCCTTTATCATACTTTTCCTACTATAATTAAATATCTTTATTTAATTATTCATTTAACCCCTTTTCATCTATAATTAAATATTTATTATTTAATTATTCATTTATCCTTTTCAACAGTCAAATTAAATAAATTACTTTATTTATTTAATTAAAAGTCTCATATTTCGAATGTTGAATTAAATTAACATTTAATTCATTATTTAATTAATTATGTCACATTCCTCTAACATTCAGTTATCTCTCACATGCACTTATCGTCTGACTCGAGTTATCTCTATGAGAGAACTCTCTGTCACAACTAGTTGATTAACTAGTTCCAACTTATATGCATGATCTATATCTATTAATTAAATATCTTTATTTAATTAACTAACTCAAGTTTGCATTCACATGCATTTATCATGCATTTATTCTCCAATTTCTAACTTTGGCTTTTGCATACAAAGTCTATTTCTTTTATTTTTTTGAAGATGAAGATTGGAACTCATGTTCTAACTCATGTTCTAAAATTAGTCTTTACCTGCAGTTGAACTCACGTTCTAACTCACATTCTATCAAAGACAGAACTCACATCGCATGGCATTCATCAATCTCATCCGTCGATCTCTCTTTCAATTTGAGCCGATCATTTGAAAACACAAAATCTATAAAATGGCCTGTCATTATCATTATTCCTCCTCTCCCGAAATCATACACTTTTGAGAAGAGAAAAAATCTTCGATATTTTGCTGAGACACTCGACGAAGTTATGCTTGCATTCAAACACACAAATATCTGAGGGCAAGAATAACAATATAGCAAGATGGAGAAGGGCGATTGAGATAAATCGAGGAAGTATTTGCATATTCGGTGAGATCATTCTAGTTTTTATTAGTTTATATTAATCATGCTTACTTATCGTTCTTTGTTGTTTTATTTAGATTAGAATTGATGTTTAATCTTGTGCAGCTTTAGCATCATCCACAATTCTGAAAAATCTGAGTTACATTTGGTGAACCCGACGTGAACGCACTTCAAAATCTGCACATCTATCAGTTTTCCGTTTCTATTTTTTTGTTTCTTTTTCGTAGGTTTTCTGTCCAGTGAACCGCATCTGTCAAAAATAGCGATGCATCTATACTTACGAACCGCATTTGCCACATCAATCGCTGCATCAGGCTGTCAATCGCCGCATCCGTTTGCCGTTCGCCGCATCTGCCTGTCAAAAGCCGCATCCGTCTGTCTATCACCGCATCTACCAGTAGACGAATTTCAAACCACATCAGACACTCTATTGACCACATCCGCCTGCAACCATTCGAACCGCATCTGGCTAGTAAAGATTTTTATTTGTTTTATCAATTTTCGTGCATCCATTTTTTGACCTTCGCTTTTTTTTTGTGATTAGGATTTTCGCTAATATTTGGTTCAGTTGTGTCAAGGTGGAATAACAAGTGTTTGCAGGACGAAGCGTAGAAGACAATACAAAAAACCAAAGACAAACAATGAACTACTGACAAAGTTGCATGCAGAACCTAATGCTTTTATCATTTTAGCCTGCTTTTTGTTTTGGTAGAGAGATAATCATTTTGTGGGTTAAAATGAACTTCTACTTGGTAGTGTAAACAATCTCGTTTGGGCTTAATAATTTACCAGTGTTTTTCGTGTCTGCATTGTTAGTTTATAACCCCACGATTTAGTAATTGAAGTATCCTCTCCCCTTGCGCATTCATACCATCTTGGGTGTAAGAGAAATGGTTACTGACTCTAGAACTTGGGCCTGTCTTGGTGGGAAAAAGTACTCACCCCAAGATGACTCAGACTGGTAGCACGCTATAGCCAAGCGACTTCCAGCCGGTATACAAAAGTGGATTCTTGGGGAAACCCCAAGAATCACGCGCACTAATCCGACGAGATGGACAGAAATGGACTCTTGCCGAGGTTGGTTAGTGTCCCATGAATGGAATGCCCAAATTAAAAGCCTTGTTGTAGAGTTACCAAAATCCTATCTACTTGTTGGTGCAGCAGGTCGGACCTGTGAAGCCGTCTTACAATCTTACGGTTTACGTGTAGAGATGAAAAGTATGCCATGGGAGATTCATGGGTACTGTAGCTTGGCTACCCCATATAAGTGAGTGCCATGGAGGGGAGCCAGTGGGGTCAAGCTACTAATCATCCACCGTAAGTATGTGTAGCTGGAGAAATCCAAGTAAGAATTCAACAAGTACTGTCCTAAAAACCTAGGGTGTAAATGTTTTTCGAGTCTCAACAGTCCTTTCATCACAAAACTGAAAATACTTTGAATGTTGTGTTTGTTGTTTGTTGTATTTTCCAAAATCTTGATCAAACAAACAAAGTCAGTCAAACAATTTTCAAAAAAAAAAAAAATTTCAATTGTCAGGAACAGAGTCGCATTTGTCAGTTTAATCGCCGCATCTGTATTAGAGAGTTGCATCTGTTAGGGGAATAATCGCATCTATCTATCATAATTTTCACAATCTCGAAGTTTCGAAGTGCATCTGTCACATCCTGAGTTGCATGTGTCCATGCAAACCGCATCTGTCAAAGTCCGAACTGCAAGTGTCTGTCAGGAAAACTAATTTTTAAGTCCAGAATAGGAAAAATGATGTGAATTGGTAAACCGCAACTGTCATAGGAAAGACCGCAACTGTCAGAAACACCGCAACTATCAAATCCTAAACCGCAACTGTTAGGTGGACCGCATCTGCCTGTTAACAAAGAACAATCAAAACTGCAAACTGAGTCTGAACAGAAACTGTCAAAATTTTGCTCAAAAATCTTGCATCCATTAGGTGGTCATATACATCTTAGTTACAATCCATGTCTTCGTCATAGTCATCCAAAGTCACATGCATATAGATACTTCCTCGGAAATCTTAGTTACAATCCACGTCTTCGTCATTGTCATCCTAAGTTGCATGCATCTAGATACTCCCTAGGAAATTGCATATCACAACATAGATAAGTTTCCTTGTCTTTGGATAAATTCATGTCTCGATTTGTCACACTCATCGAACCTAGTCACCTTAGTCTTATCTAGTGAATCTTTTCATCTCAACAAGTCTAGTTTGGAAAGTTCACTTTATCAACTGTCATTTGTCCTACAATTAGGTTCCTTGGTCAAAACAAATCCTTGCATGCATTTACTCCATAGGAGGTAGGTTATACCCATTTTAGAATCATAGTCTACACGAGGTCTTACATATTGTCTGTCTTACCATACGTCATCTCAGTATACGTCTTTCTAGAAATCATTTTAGCAACATCCTTATTGTCCAAAAAAATCCAAAAACATAGAAATAGGTCATATCAGTTCTTAGGCATAGTCTGCATTACCCCATTTTGAGCAACTTTTTTTTATAGTCGAAACAAGGTCTCAAAAGAGGCACAAAGAAATGGCAGACCCCAATGAGTTTATCAATCCTTTCAGCACTCAACCACCTAGGAAGAACAAACCACACAAACCATTGCTTGATAAATTTGTCACTAGAGACGCCAATGGACGAGTCTTTGTTGAAGGTATAGAGTCTGCAGTCCAAGATCTTGAATTTGCATCCTTCATGGATGAGTGCTTGGCAAATGATCCCCAACGCTATCTATCAAAATTGCTAGTAGAAGGTGCCACAATACCACTAGGATTTGACATTCATACATTGAAAACGACATCTACCCAACCAATGCAAACAGTGACATCAAGTGGTTCTATGCCCCAAATCACCGCAGCAATACCAACTGGCATACCAACTCAGACATCGTCAATTGTAAACACAACCCCTTTCAACATAACACAAGGTTTACAGTTTACGACGGGAGCAACTTCATCCAACCCCTTTGGCACCAACATGATTGGTAAGAGATCCTAGGCGGGTACGAATATTCCTATCCCAAATTAGACCATTCAAATAGGGAATATTCCTCCACCAAGTCAACCCATTGAAACGAGATATATTCCTCCACCAAGTCAAACCATTGAAACAGGATATATTCCTATCCCACAACAGACTATTCAAATGGGATATATTCCTTCACCAAATCACAACCCGTTGCAAAACATGGCATATCAGAATGTCTACATTGATCTCAACAACGCCAACACCATGTCCTTGACACAAGTCAATGTCCTTCAGAATCAAATGCAAAATCTCCAACAACAAATGGATAATATGTCTATGTTAGGCAAACGAACTATCTCAGCACAAGACTTGTGTCCATGTCCATTTGACAAAGCACTTTACATGACACCTTTTCCCCATGGATACATTATACCGATTTTGCCTAAGTATAATGGGAAAAAGAATCCTCTAGAACATATTAGGGAGTTCTCAACAGCATGCATGGACATATCGTATGACCCCACATATCTGATGAGACTATTTCCACGAACCCTTGTTGGGATAGGACTGGAATGATTTTCTAAACTACCATATGGTATACGCTCTTGGGGAGAATTAGCTGAAAAGTTTGTCGAACATTTCGCCTTCAACATAGACAATGAGATAACAATAGCAACCTTGTGCCACACGACACAAGAAGATGGCAAAACTTTCACCACTTTCTTTCAGAGGTGGAGAAGTCTAGCTAGTAGATGTCCAGTTGAGATAACAGAGAAACAAAAGGTCATGATATTCCTAGAGAACATCAATCCAAAAATGCAGAGTGATTTAAGAGTACATTGTTGTACCTCATTCCTAGACTTGGTACAGAAAGGCATCATCCTTGAGAAAGGCCTTATTGACAAAGGCAAAATAAAGGTACTAGGTAGGAATCCTATTGTCCAAAATCAAAACGCGCCAAATGATAGAAGACAATTCTGGTCCAGAAACAAGAATGTTACAAATGATGGCATTGTCGATGCTAAAAACATACATACAAGGCCAGTTATCACACTGAGAGGATACAACCAAAATCAAGACACAATGGATAATCCAGATCAAATGGCTAACTATCTCCAAAATTCATAGCAACAACGACCTCAAAGAAGATTTCCAACACGTGAATTTACTCCTCTAGGACAACTGATTGAGGTTATTTACAAAGAATTGATTACACACAATCTCATCAAACCATTGGAACCAAGAGAATATGATCCTGGACAATTTAAACCTTCCTGGTGGGATGACAAAGCCCATTGTGAATATCATCGAATAAAAGGACACAACCTACAAAATTGTCGCCAACTCAAGGGCATTATCCAAGACTTTGTTGAGAACGGAACCATAGAGGTCGGTGGACAGAAAAACACCAAGAATAGTGATCATAAGGTCTTCAAGGACCCATTACATGACCACACGAAAGGAAAAGCCTCCGGTTCGGGAACTAAGACCGATCCATCAACCAATTACGCAAACACCAATTTTGACTATGGAAAAGGAAAGATTATAAATAGCCTCCGCGTTGCAGATGAGCATGTCGATACCTTCACCATTAAGAAGCCTCCAGAATGTGGTGTCAACACACGCAGAACCAAGATCACTATTCCAGGTCCTTCTTCTGAGCCATCTACACAAGCTTCCAAGTTCAAGTACAACCTTCTTGATCAATTGAGTAAAACCCCTGCGCAAATATCTATCTTGGAACTATTGACCTTATCACCTGAGCATCGAGCCATTCTCGATAAAGCTTTGCAGAACACAACTGTCCCTATTGATTTAGATGTCAATTGTTTCGAAGAGATGGTGGGATATTTAACCAATTCGCACCATGCTACATTTTCCCAATAGGATTACTCGACAGAAAAATCTGATCATAATGACCCATTACATCTTCAAGTCTTAGTCCATGAAACCAAATTCAGACGAGTCTTGGTAGATAGAGCAGCAGGTTTGAACCTATGTACCCTAGAATTGGTTAAGGCATTAGGATTCTCAGAAGATTGCGTAGATACCTCTAAGAGTATAGTCATCAAGGCTTACGATGATGAGGAAAGATCATCCAAAGGAGAGGTCACACTCCCTATCAGAATTGGTCCAGCAATCATGAACACCAACTTCCAAATCTTGGATCTCACTCTTCCATACAATTTGTTGTTAGGTAGACCTTGGATACACGCAATGAAAGTTGTACCTTCAACGTATCACCAATGTCTCAAATTTCCACATAATGGCACCGAGATCACTATTGATGGTGATCCAGATCCGTTTCAGTATTGTACAAGCCTAAAGGGAATTCCACAATGCCAAGTACTAGTTAATCAAGAAGTTTCATCATCCAATTCATCCCAATACATTGACTCATCACATCTCACTAAGTCCAAATCATTCACACCTCCATCAACTACTCCTAAACTTGAAATCCAAGACAAGGGCTTTGGCGAGTATCATATAAAGGCATCATACTATGTCAGTCAACTGATTCCACCTAAGGCATATGGCCTACCTATGGCAGATAGAATACACTCAATAGTCATATTCAATGTTCCCCCTACAACGACATTGATCAAATGGGGAGAGCTAAGCGAGGAAATTGTGGACCAAGGTGATTCCTGGTTGTATCAAGAAGAACATGAATACCCCTCCTCGTCTATTCAAATAGCTAAGAACCAATATGGAAAAGGCTTTAAGATAATGGAAAAGGAAGGCTATGACGGGCACAATGGGTTAGGGCTACATCAAAATGGAAGGACGGAACCGATTACTGTCCACCCACGACCGAAATACTTAGGGCTAGGGTGTCAACCGCTTAGAATTGGGTTTCCTAGTACTTCGTCACTGTTTCAAGAGGAAGTGAGTGCTTACACAGACACCGAGACATCTCATGATCCACCTCCCCCATTTTACGACAACCCTCCAATCTTTGATGAATCCCCTTACTCAAGCGATGGTGAATGGGATTCCCTTTCATCTACCAGCACCATGAACATAGACGCACTATTT
The DNA here is from genome assembly GCA_007115665.2 of Sequoiadendron giganteum. Classification (NCBI taxonomy): domain Eukaryota; kingdom Viridiplantae; phylum Streptophyta; class Pinopsida; order Cupressales; family Cupressaceae; genus Sequoiadendron; species Sequoiadendron giganteum. Next base: position 223,004,402 of record CM021101.1, read on the forward strand.
GGAGAATTGGACCTAAACGTGAAACCTATACCCAAACCATCTAGTCCTTGTCCTAAGAAACATTTGTCCAAAGAAGAATGGCATAAGATCTGTTATTGGGAAAAACTCGATCGTGCATCTTGGGCACCTGAACCACCATCTTCTAACGACCTATCCTAGGCAAAGGTCCCACATCAATGTTTACCTACCTGTAAGGAAAAGACCTAGCAAGAGTTAGTCCAGAACTTCTGCGACCATGTCAACCATTCACTATTCACCCTCTTAGCGACTACCTTTAAAAACTCGGATGATGACATGCCCCTCATATATCCCGAACTTATAGACTGGGATCAACAAGGTACACCTATCTTAGACACATTCGAGAATGACAAAGCAATTGCTGAGTTCATGGGACTTCAAGAAGGCATACCAAGAGGGGATCATAAAGCTGGTTTTACCATAGACTTGGACGATAAAGCATATTTTGGGGAGTCTATTTACACCTCTAGTCGCAAAAATGAGGATAAAAAGAAAAAAGACAATGAAAAGAACAATGATGAGTCCCTAGTTGAAAACCGAAAGGCACCTTTGGATGAAGAAAAAGTCAAAATAAAGGATGTATCCAAGGGTGAAAACCTCCCTGAGGCACCCAAGGATAGAGGTTTAATTATTCTCCCCATTGAATAGGAAAAGTCACCGATGCTAGTAGAAGAATCAGTTGCAGTCAACATAGGTACAGAAGAGAATCCAAAGATGGTATATTTTGTAGCTTCTTTAACAGAGACAGAAAAACCTGAGTTTAAGGACTTCTTCCGAAAGAGAAAGATAAAATTTGCATGGTCGTATGCTGACATGCCTGGGCTGGATCCAGATCTAATATTGCACCATTTACCATTGCAGCCAGGCATCAAACCAGTCAAACAAAAGTTAAGAAAAATGCACCCGCAGATTGCTCTATTGGTCAAGACAGAACTAAAGAAACTCTTGGATGTAGGATTCATAAGGACAATAGACTATGCAGATTGGATATCGAATCTTGTACCCGTGACTAAACCAACTGGGGGCATTCGAATTTGCATAGACTTTAGAGACATCAACAAGGTGTGTCCTAAGGATGACTTCCCTTTGCCGAATATAGATATGATAGTGGATCTTACAGCGGGGTATGAGATGCTATCCCTCATGGATGGTTTCTCGGGATACAACCAGATTAAAATAGCAACTGAAGACCAACATAAGACAACTTTCACGTGTCCATGGGGCACATACTATTGGAACGTTATGCCTTTTGGGCTTAAGAATGCAGGAGCTACTTACCAATGCGCAATGACTACAATTTTCCATGACTTTGTACACATTCTCATGGAAGATTACGTCGATGACATTATAGAAAAATCAAAAACAAGAGAAGCTCACTTAAAGGTTTTAAATAAGATATTCCAACAGCTAGAGAACTACAATGTCAGGCTGAATCCGAAGAAGTGTGTCTTTGGAGTCAAATCGGGGAAACTGTTAGGGTATATCATCTCTCGAAGAGGCATTGAAGTAGATCCAGAGAAGGTAAGAGCTATCATAGAAATGCCTCCTCCAGTCAGCATAGGACAACTCAAAACTCTACAGGGCAGACTACAGTCAATTAGGTGATTCATAGTACAATTGGCAGATAAGATTCATCCATTTCAACATCTACTCAAGAAAGGAGTACCATTTGTGTGGACGCTTAAATGCCAAGAAGCATTCCAACAAATCAAGGACTATTTGCTAACTCCACCAATCTTAATGCCACCTACAGAAGGAAAGCCTTTGATCTTATATATTTCAGCAACTCAGTCGGCATTAGGGGCTCTTCTCGCACAAAAAGATGATCAAGGTCATGAGAGAGCGGTCTATTACATCAGTTGTACCTTAGTGGGCTATGAATTGAATTACAACAACATAGAACATGCCTGTCTTGCGGTAGTTTTTGCTACCCAAAAACTTCGGCACTACATGCTCAATCGACAAACAGTGTTAATTGCAAAAATTGATCCACTCAAATACCTTCTAAGTAAGGCAGCTTTAACAGGCCGATTGGCTAAATGGGTCATGATACTTAGTGAGTATGACATTAAGTATGTCGAGAGGAAGGCTATAAAAGAATAGGTGATTGCAGATCAGTTAGTTGATGCACCTATAAAAGCAGATCATCCCTTAGTGACAGATTTTCCAGATGAATTTCTATTCAACATTGACATTAAAACCGACTGGAAACTATACTTTAATGGGTCACATACAAATCGTGGTTCAGGAGATGGTGTCTTATTTGTCACACCTCAAGGTGATACCATTCCCAAATCATTCAGGATTGCTTTCCCTTGTACAAACAATATAGCAGAATACGAAGCCTTAGTGATAGGCTTGAAAATGGCAACACAATAGAACATTAAGAGCCTACATGTCTTTGGTGACTCTCAACTGGTAATTCGACTGGTAAATGATGAGTACAAAACTAAGGATGAGAAATTTGCCCCTTACAAGAGAATGGCTAATAGTTTCAAACAATATTTCAAGGACATAACTTTTCAACAAATACCACACATTCAGAATAGAGCTGCAGATGCTATGGCAACCATGGGTTCCTTGTTGGATATTCTGAGTAACGTGCCTAAGTTCGAGTTTCTGGTTGAACAGTTGTTGGTCCCTGCTTATGATATCCCCGATACTATGATGGTGTGTACCATTGTTGGTCCTACATCTCCTTGGTATAAAGAAATATTCGACTATCTAACAAATCAAACCTTACCTCAAGACTTGTCCAATAACCAATGTCGAACCTTCATCCGTAAGTTCGCCAAGTACACCATCATCGAAGAAACCCTATATAGACGCACCTTAGACAATGCCCTAATGAGATATCTCGATGCTGAAGAAGCACAAACAACTTTGCGAGCAGTGCACGAGGGTATATGTGGATCCCATTCGAGTGGTCCAACCTTAGCCCATAAGATTATGAGACTAGGTTACTATTGGCCTACTATGGAGAAAGACTCATACGTCTTTGTGAAGACGTGTAGACAATGTCAAATACATGGAGACTTGATAAGAGCGCCAACACAGGAGCTTCGACTGATTACTTCACCATGGCCTTTCGCCCAATGGGGACTCGACCTCATAGGTAAGATACACCCACCATCATCCAACGGCCACAAATTCATCATTACCGCTATCGAATACTTCACAAAGTGGATTGAAGCCATTCCCATGACCTACATCACTGGCACCCAAATATCTAAGTTTATTTTGAACTATATCATTTGTCAGTATGGTGTACCACAATCCATAATCACAGATAATGGCCGCCCATTCAAGAACCAAGAAGTACGCCATTTATGTGAAGAATTCCACATCAAGCATCATTTTTCCACCCCGTATTACCCACAAGGTAATGGCCAAGCTGAGGCATCTAATAAAACCATTGTTATAATCCTTAAAAAGACTGTCAATGACGCTGGTCATGACTGGCACCTACAGCTTAATCCTGCCTTATGGGCTTACCGCACAAGCACCTGCACTCTTACCAACGCCACTCCATTTTCCCTCGTATTCGGGTCCGAAGCTATCTTACCTATAGAGGTCGAAATACCTTCTCTAAGGGTATCTTTGAAGGGTCATGTCGACGATGAAGAATACCGTGTCTCTAGGCTACAAGAGCTTGAATTACTAGATGAATGAAGGCAGAAAGCATTAGATCATTTGCAAGCATATCAGAATCGTCTTCGTCGGAGCTACAATAGGAAGGTTCTCAATAGATATTTTGACATTGGTGACCTGGTATTAATGGAGAATCCGAAGAACCAAGCTGAACGAGAGAAACCAGGAAAGTTTGAGCCTAACTGGTTAGGGCCGTACATTGTCACAGAAGCCTTTGGGTCAGGAGCGTACCAACTATATACTCCTAAAGGAGATCCACTTTTGTCACCTATTAACAGTCTACATCTAAAGAGGTTCTATGCTTAGCTTCTGAGAATTCGTGTCTTAATATAGAAAATACAAAAAAATTGAAAAATAAAAATTAAAAAATAAAAATAAAAATAAAAAATTGGAAAATCAAAAAAGTAAAGGGAAATAATCCGTCCTATAGTGAAAACCGCTTCGGTGGCGCTAGGGATAAGTACCATGGTAAAAACCTGGCAAACAGGCGCCATGTGTAGTCAAGCTCGCTCTTTCGTCTACCATCATTCCAATCAGACTTTCCCCCATCACTCATAATAAATGGTTGTCCTATCCATCGCTTGGAACAATTGACATCTAACGTCCCACTCCGTCACATTATCCACTCCATCTTGCAAGTCTTATTCCCGACTAGGGGAAAATCCTTGTTCTATTCCATGAACGCCTTGTACATAGCATCGCACCATCAGAAAATGTCCTGAAAAAAAACAAAAACATTAGAAAACTTCAAAAATCCAAAAAAATCAAAACATGTTAGAAATACCAAAAACAAAACAGTGTCAAGTCAGTCATGTTAAGTCAGTCGTAGTCATAGTCGAACTACATTGCCTCTGCGACTAGGACGTAGGCAAGGCCATCAATCGATGTGCCCCCTAGGTATTAGGTCTATCAGTCTAGGTTTGTTATGTATCACACACATTTAAATCATGACTCTTTGTATATTCAAAGTCATTGGTCGTGTCGAACTATGAGGTCTCTGCATGTACAATGTAGGCAAGGCTAATCAATTGATGAGCTCCCGAGACCACACTAGGTCAGTCCAATAGGGTTCATTCACTATCATTATCATACACGTTGCATATCATAGTTTGAGGTATCATCTCATGTCATGCATTGTCTACACACACACTTTTATCAGTCAAAGAATCAAAACAAGTCATGCATCAACAAGGCAAAATGTCTCAACAGTCATCAAGTCAATATCAAACACATTGTCAAAGCGATCAACCCATGTCTTAGCAAGATATGTCTTTCTTGTCAACAGACGTCATCAAATTGTCATAGTCTCATGTGGCTTGTCACCTCAACGCCATCAGACTCCAATGTCTTATACGGCACGTGTCTTACTGAAACCAGGCTTTGTCATGCCTTATACAGAAGTCACCAAGTCGAAACCAGACTAAACGTCTTATGCGGTATGTGTCATTCTCTCACATTACGCTGTGTCAAACATCAACATCAAACAATCCCACAAGATTAAGTTTTGGCGAATACATTTATTTGGCTTTATGATTTTATATCTTATTTTGTCTTATCTTTTTATCGATTTGTGCAAGATCTTGTTACTAGCTTTCTCAAGGATGTCCCTTGAAGGATTTAGAGAAGCAACGACGTCTTAGGATTCTTTTTCTTTGGTTGCGCTCTATCAACTGTCTTTTTAACATTGGTTTTTGAGTCATGTTACTAGTTTCCTCAAGGATGTCCTATCAAGGATTTAGAGGAGCAATGACGTCTCATGACCCATCTTTTATTTGTCTGTTGTCTGTGGTTTGTCTTGACCAAATGACTGGGGCATCTTGTCCTTATTCTGAGTTAAGACACTCCTTGTCTACGATTGTCTGTTTTTCACAGATGGATGACTTTGTATACTATGGTCTATCTCATATCATAGTGTGTACTATCCATCTGTGTCATGTCCCGCCCAATGATGATAACAAGCAAGTATAGCGTATTTGGTAATATATTGAAGATTATGTCTTTTTCTCAAATTAACCAACATTAATTATTTCTTACTAACATTCTGAAATCGTCCATGCTAACATTTCTTCTTTTCTGCATCTTCACCACCATTATCTATCCATTTCGAGAGCACACTCATGTTCTTCAAACCCGCCTATTCTCTCAAGGGGGCATACCACTACCTCCTCGTCATTCTCCCTTTCACTGGGGCATACCCTAACCTGTTTCATGCTGGGGCACGACCGGGGCATATTTTCTTTGACACAACACCATACCAACATTGTATCAAAGAGGGGCAAATTGTAGATACCGAAAATTGGTCTAGGCCTGCGAGTACACATTTCAACATAATTTTCTATAGTTCGTCATCTTGATTAAATAATGTTACTTATTTAATTGTCTTTCTAACACATATTTCCTCTATTAATTAAATACCCTTTTTAATTAATTCATTAATTCATAATCATCCTTTGTTCAACTTAATTAATTAAATAAATCATATTTATTTAATTATGTTGCGAACTAATTAATTCTTCCCCCTTTATCTATCAATTAAATTCCCCTTTATCATACTTTTCCAATTATAATTAAATATCTTTATTTAATTATTCATTTAACCCCTTTTCATCTATAATTAAATATTTATTATTTAATTATTCATTTATCCTTTTCAATAGTCAAATTAAATAAATTACTTTATTTATTTAATTAAAAGTCTCATATTTCGAATGTTGAATTAAATTAACATTTAATTCATTATTTAATTAATTATGTCACATTCCTCTAACATTCAGTTATCTCTTACATGCACTTATCGTCTGACTCGAATTATCTCTATGAGAGAACTTTCCGTCACAACTAGTTGATTAACTAGTTCCAACTTATATGCATGATCTATATCTATTAATTAAATATCTTTATTTAATTAACTAACTCAAGTTTGCATTCACATGCATTTATCATGCATTTATTCTCCAACTTCTAACTTTGGCTTTTGCATACAAAGTCTATTTCTTTTATTTTTTTGAAGATGAAGATTGGAATTCATGTTCTAAAATTAGTCTTTACCTGCAGTTGAACTCACGTTCTAACTCACATTCTATCAAAGACAGAATTCACATCGCATGGCATTCATCAATCTCATCTATCGATCTCTCTTTCAATCTGAGCCGATCATTTGAAAACACAAAATCTATAAAATGGCCTGTCATTATCATTATTCTTCCTCCTCGAAATTATACACTTTTCAGAAGAGACTATTCTTCGATATTTTGCTTAGACATTCAACACAGCTATACTTGCATTCAAACACAGAAATCTGAATTACACAATTTACCATATGATTAAAACTTGATTACCTTTAAAGCTATCTAGGCACTAACTGAATTAAATTTGAACGCTAAATAGATCTGCCATTTAAATAAAAATAGAAGACGGGGTCTAAACAACAGTGATAAGAAAGGTTGATACAGAAGAACCCAACAAGCTTATAGAACAGTAAAAGACACCACCATTGATACTCTTTAGCATAGATATACTATCAAAAGGTATGACTGTTTTAATCACTTATTTACCATTCTTAAAAATTCTACCTTTTCAATTGAAAATGGTTTCTTTTTGCAGTCATAGTAGTTACGTGTTATGCCTCAATTATTTGGTAAAATTTTGTCTAATACATTAGTTTATCTTTTATTGATGCCCCTGTCAAGAATATAGGCCTTGACATCATTTGATTGGTATGTACTGATCACTTGGATTACAATCATCAGAAAATCGTGAAAGCTATGGAAGCAATTTGACAAAATTGATATGACTCTTAGATCTCCTTGGAACAAGTTCACCAAGTTACACTAAAGTATTAATGTAATAATGAATATATTTATGCACTGAAGGACCGATCATAGTAGTTATTTGTTATGCCCCAACTATTTGGTAAGTTTCTGTCTAATGCAATAGTCCATTTTTATTCATGCCCCTGTCAAGAACCTAGGCCTTGACAGCATCTGACTGGTATATACTGATTGCTTGGATCACAATCATCATCACAAAATCATGAAAGCTACATAAGTACACCAAGTTACACTAAGCATTAATGTAATAACAAACAAATTTATGCATTGAAGGACCAATTGTAGATTATCTTCTTCTCATGTTTTCTCTTTGCTCCATATTCGCTTGCATTTGTTGTTTCATCTTTTCCACAAGACTCAAGATATTTGGGCTGGTAAAGCGTTCGTGTATGTATTTCTTTTCCTCTGCTTGAATCTCCTTAATTGCACTTGGATACGGGTTTGGAGGGCGTTTCTTCCCTTCAAGCTGAGCAATTTCCTTAAACCTGACATAAGCCTTCCGTTTTGCTTGTTTTTCAGCTTTGTATTCCATCTGCAAAGAGTACAATAAGCACGAGGAAGAGTATGACACTGATTTAAGTTGCCATTTATCAAGAAAGGATAATGAGAAAGAGATGATTGTTAAGCATATCATATCATATCATGAGATATTGTCCTTTAAAAAAATAGTATTTTATTTATTTTACAAATACTAAAAGTGGATTACAGATACAGTAAAGTTCAGCATATATATATAAAGTGGATTACAGATACAGTAACATTCAGCATATACATATAAAGTGGGTTACAGATACGTATTGATATTCCTGAAGAACGAGGGGAAGGAAATCTGCAGCATCCAAAAGTCTGAGATTTGTATGCAGATTAACATCTGATAAATTATAAGCCTAGAGGATTTGGATGCTTCAACTTTTAAATCAATACTCAAAACCCCCTTTTACCATCTCAGCTGAATTTTTATATCCAACCATATAAGACTAATCCTAGGGATTAAATATATTTACTTTAAGGGAAATATACACAAACTCTTAACCCTAAAAAGCATAATATTTACAATACCGAACTACAAGTGTTGTTGTACTTGTCACCATAGTTCAAAAACTCTGATCTGTCTAAAACTCAGCAGATTCAAAAAAATACATTAATTAATGAATTAAAATGTATAAGAAAAATTTAATTCTTGAATTGCTGTGAAAATTCTTCAAATCTGAAACAATGGAAAAATATTTGAAAAAAAAATTGGAAATTTGTTTTGCTAACTGTATAGTTTCTAGAGAGACCTGGCAAAAACTCTGCAAAGAATCAGCTCAATAGGTGAATTTGAGGCGAGGAACTTACCAGGCTCTTCTCGCCCATGAGTATTCAAAAGTCTGCAAGTAACTTGCAGATTTTTTAAACTAGCATTGTCAAGTATTTTAAGTTTCAGGCTCTCCAATGGTTATATACTCCCCCAAGTTTCCTGGAGGGACGGCGGGATGTGTTTCCAATATGGGTGGGTACTTTTTGGCTATTTTTTAGGGAAGGGCAAGGACAACTATTAAAAAAATAAGAAAATTTCAAATATTCATATGATGACATTGATAAAGCATTCATCATAAACATTATAGAACCTTTGTGAGCATTGGTAATTGAATAAAAATTATGATGTTCTTTATATATACATATGAGCATGAGTTAATAAAGGCATGCCTGACTTGTGTGTATATTCAAGTGAGGGATTTATTATTGAAGTTTTCCTAAAGCTTTCAAGACTGCATGTTTTGTTGTCAAAGTCATTAACAAAGAGGAACAATTAAGAAAAAACATTACTAGTTATGTTCCAATTTGACCATAGTTGGGATATTAATAGATGGGATTGTTCCATTAGTTGTTTGTGCATACATTTTTGCATTTTTAAAATGGCATTTCCTGCCAGCTATGACTTAACTCGTATTGAGCAGTAGAATGACTATAGCATGCCAAGTTTGTCTATGGCGGTCCTTGTTTACTAAACAAGTAAACAGGTTGTGCAATGCATTAAACAAGATAATCCTTGATTGTATATTTCATTGTGAAGATGTAGAGATTTGCAATAGGGAATATGTATTTTGTACATTTTGTGATCATCATTCATCATTGGTTTATTGCTTGGTTAGACTTATAGTTTGATGAGGGTTTGAGGGCATTGCCCCCAATGGTGTCTAGGGGCAGCGCCCCTAGCACATTCCTTGTCACAATACAAGGCAGGGTCAAGGAGTCAAGCCCCCACCATCAAGCCCAGATTAACACCTTCAATACCACACAAACCTTCATGGAAAACACCACTTTCATATTTTTTTGTAAATCCTAGATGGGCATGTCATAAACCAAACAAGCATTGAAAGGTTGTAAGTTTTGTGTGCGTGTGTGCCTTGTCACAATACAAGGCAAGGTCAAGGGGCACAACCCTTGCCATCAAGCCCAGATTAACAACTTTAGAACCACACAAACCTTCATGGCAAACACCACTTTCATATTTTTTTGTAAATCCTAGATGGCAAACACAGATGAAGTCAAAGTGTAAGCTGAAGTCAGAACCTCAATTTGAAAAATAAAAACAATTCATCCACAAGAAATCATGCAAGTAGCAAATAGCAGGAGATAGAAAGACATTTACCCTTACCCAACAAAGTGTGGACCAATATCTCTGACCAAGTACATAAGCCAACAAATGAAGAATGGGAAATAGAGTTTGGAGACTCAATACCCGATAATAACATTGGAGGCAGTGAATGATTGGTGATCAAAGAAGTAGTTGAAGGATGTGAACCTAAAACTCCTAGGCCAAAAAACATATAAAGAAACTTAAGGCAACTCTATATAGAACACTTAGGAAGGAGGAGTTGAGGATTCTCATGCAACCAAGAGTGCGAGTAAAGCACCTGAGGGTTTGAATCAAAACCCCTTGATAAGTCAATTCCAAGCATTGATGTTGCACCAAAAAAGGATTGTTACTCCCCCATCAAGTCCCGGTATTGAAAGGAAAAAGTTGCCTACATTCACAAGCAATGGGTTGAAGGACCCCACACGACATTGCATGACTTGTGAAATGATTTGGACAACAAATGGCCAAGAAGATAGAGCCTATTGGCTACAATCCCTAGATTCAGTGTCATCTTACTTCTATAATGTTTTGATAAAGAACCCTTGTTGGCTTATCGTTACTTTAGTGTGACCATGAGCATATGTCCATACTCTCACTAAAGTGGGGGCTAAATGTAGCGTCGTAAATTGTCAACCCTGACAATTTCACACTAGGTTTAGCTCCCCATTATGTGCTTGGACCTAATTATGCTCATAATTTATTTGTTTTATTAGTGTTTTCAAAAAATCAAGATATTATAGGAAATTAATATTAATTATTTATTTAACAGTAGCAAATGCCCCAAAATAGGTTTGGTCTAAGGCGCCATTGCTCTTGACCAACCTATTTTGGCCCAATTTTAAATGTTATTGTTGGCATTTTTATGTTTGCTAATTCAAATTCATTTGTCAATTTTTCATAATTAACTTTGCAAGAAACAAAGAAATGCATATAAATACAAGTCTTTTTCAACATTTAAATAGCCAGTGAAATTTCGAGAAAGCAAGCATTCTAAAAAGTAGTAAAGCAGAATTAGCAACATTTTTCATCAATCAAGATTCATGTTAGCAATGCATAAGTTTATAAGTAAGATTGTTTGTGTTTTATGTTCATTTGTTTTGTGGGTACTAACACTTGCAAAACTTCTTATCAACAAGCAAATCTTCCTTGCATGAGATGCACATCATCATGACTTCAGTCAATCAAGGAGATCAGATCTAAGTGGTAAGTTGCAGCACTTGTTATTTATCACTTTTTTTTTTTTATCCATTTGTCTATGTCCGACCAAGGATAAGCACTCTTTACATCATCATGGCCATTGTGGCGGAGGAAACACCAAAACAGGGTTTGACTTAGCCAAGCCCCTATATGGCACAACCCTTTCTCCCCTCTCTTGTGTGCGAGTGGCAGCTCTGAAGTAGATTTGGAAGAATATTGAAGACCTAATTGTGAGATGAAGCATTCAAGCAGCCTATTTCATCAAACTAGGGCAAGAAGAATTATTCATCAACAAACGAAGTTCAAAAGATGAGTCTAGGAAGGATGAACCTACTAAGACCTATTCACGAATTTTAGAAAGTAGCATTGTCAAGTCTTGGGCACCACCACTCTAGACCAAACAATTTCAGTCCCAATTTGCATGCCAAGTTCCTCAAACTCTGCACTCTGCTTTTTGTCATCATTTTTGTGTTGCAATTCTGCACTTTTTTGAAATCACATCAATTTGTTGTAAATTCATAGTTGACCTAGTTTTACATTTGCATAATCAAATCAATTTAATTCCTAATCAACCTAAAAAACACAAAAGAGGACCAAAACCCTAATCTACCATTTTGGCTCTTCCATTGAGAATAGTAGCCAAGTGGTCTTGTGTGATCAATTTTGGTTCCTCTCTAATGTAACGTCGGGAAAGGTGTGATTTAGACCCTAGATCCCTTTTCCTCATAACACATCCATAACTTCTTCCTTTTTTTATTCCCTCTGATAATATATAAATTATCTTAAACTAATGTGCATCAAATAAGCATCTAAAAATTAGCTCTTTCCATGCAAGCTGGCAAAATCACAAATTCAATACTACTGTAATGTCCCAAAACTGAATTTTTATGAGATATTTAATTTATTTGTATTTTTCTAAATGTTGGAAACAAAATGAAACTTAAACAACAAACTAAAAACTAAACAAAATGTTGATTGCAACAAGTGGCTGGAAATTAAGTTCTCAACCCTTATAAGTAGAATTGAACAATATAATTTTGGATGAATTATGACAACAACAACAACAACAATGGAGCACCAATAAAGAAATCACAACTCCATTTTTTATTCAATTGTAGCAACTAGAAACATCGATATGCTAAATCAGAAACAATTTTTAGAATTACAATAATAATCAATTCTACTTACAAGAGATCATTCAACAGATTTGAGATTCCGAATGATAATATGACTGAACATGTTGAAGGTTCGGGTGATTAAACCCTGAAATTCTGGTACAAAAGGCTACTGGAGTGGGATGATTGTAGCAGGAAATTATACAACTGCAATAGGGTTTGGAGGTTGTTTGGCAGCTAGAAACAACTGAAACAAAATTCCATTAGTGATGATTGAGTTGCCCTGGGTGGTGGGGTTGGTCTATATCCTCCCACCAACTTTCTATTCCACCTAGCGCTTCGCGACTGCCCAGCCCTTCAGGACCGACCCATTCACCTCAGGTCGGTCCTGAAGAGCAGGGTAGGTAGAGGCCTCCCACCCAGGGCTTCGACCACCACAAACCCAACTGGTGGGGTACCTTCTCCAATGCTGGAAAACCCCAAATGATGAATGAATATGCTGATTATAGCAATAAATATTGCCCAAGATCACCCCCAAATGTTACAGAACTCTTTGTGATAACACAACAACAATAAAAGGTAGTGAACAACAACAACTAACTCTAAAAAAAGCAATGAAGCTCTCCAAATTGTGAACATGATATTTGCTTGTGAATCTAAAACTTGAAGATAACTTGCCAAAATCAGCTCCAATGTAACCCCTATGTGGAGATGCCCTAGACAGAGATGAAATTTTTTGTCCCCAAACCCGATAATTGAAATCCAAGAGAGTTTTTATCCTCCAAGATCTTCAAAAAACCAAATGGTTTCATTCTTGAATGTGGAAATTGAACATGAAGCTCACGTATTGAAATGCAAAGTGAAAACACAATGCTCAATGAATCCAACACCCCTTTCAAATAATTTTGAAATTTTCCAATTCGGGCCATCATTTTAATTTTCCTCCAAAAGTATTTAAAGTACTTTTTCATATTAAGTATTTAAAAACAATTTTTTAATTAATTATAATAACATTATCAAGTTGTCTTTTAAAAATATAAATTACTAGGCCCAACTTAAAATAATATTATTAATCATTTCCCTTATTTTATCCTTTAGCCTATGGGAAATGAGGATAGACTAGAGGTCTTTCCCATGTCTTTAATTCTGAAAAGGGGACATGACATTCATATTCAAAATAGTTTTCAATGATTAATTGCATATATTTCTATCAAGAAAATTGGCATTCATCAAAATCTGCCCTTTGCTGTATATTAGCATTGGAAATCAAAGCTTCTCAGGTCTACAAAAAAGGTCTTTTTGCTTACCTCTTAGACAAACAACCACCCCCTTCACTTACAATAAATCTGCATATATACTCATTGTAGCCCTATTCTACAGTATAGGGGTCAATGTCTTCTTGTTTTACACTCAAATCTACCTTTAATCATGCTTACTCAAGACCCCATTTCACATATTTTAGACACATGCAAAAAAGCTCATGTGGATGAAATCAACCTCATAACAGAAAATATAGAAGAACATTTCATAAAACCCTTCAAACCAGCAATTTTATATCATTTTGCAGGCCTGCAGGGTGTTTACCTTCTGTCTTCATGCATCAAATCGCTAAAGTTAAACACAAATTGCAACAAATCAGTAGCATGGTGATCCACCATATCATGGTACGAAGTGCGAAGCCAAGCCCGCTTAGAGGTGTTTCCATCATTGAACCAGCAAAGCAAAGTCGATCCCCCAATTGCACAATTGTTACACATTTGACGTCTTCAACAATTGCCTCCCACATCCCACAACTTAATTCAAAGTATTTTAAAATATATATATTTAAGAAAAAAATCCTAGCTCTTTTTTCGTACAATTTTTTGGTCGAATTTCAACGAATTTTTAAAGTTTTTATAAAGCAATTATTTGAGTTTGTAGCTACTTTTACAATGGCCATTACATGCATAAGTAGTTGGCATATGGTATGGAATTGGTAGCTCCTACCTTCTTGACTTTATACAAGGAGTTCAATGGATGTCTTCTCTTGATAGTCATATCAAATTATGTTAGTTATGCACTTGTTGATAATAATGCATTTCATTTATCTTATTCCATCAATCTTTCATTGTCCTTTATCAAACCATCTTTAAAATCAAAATTTTAATCTGTGCATCTCATGTCTCTAATATGAGGACATTTCACAAACATAGTGGATGATGATAAAATTTGTAATTGGTTTTTGTTGTTCATTGGGACAAAAACCTCAGTGACTTGTGGGAGAGGTAGACGAAACCCTACCTTTCTAATTTCTAATCAATTTCCTTAGGTCTCACTGAGTTGCAAATTCTGATATATTGTTTGTCTTGTAGGGAGAGTTTGTGTATTGACAATTGGGCGACATACCTAAAACACACCCAGTCTTGACCGGTGCATAAATATCAACCATCTGCAAGCAACGAATTGATGATTCAGTGAAGCTTATGTGTGGCAGATTCATCTTAGGTCACCCAATGCCCAATAGCTGTGTGATCTAGAGGCAAAATAGGAGGTGAATCAGAGTATTTGATCTCCCACAACATTCCAACTCCAATGCTATCTACTACAGAGGGTGTGAAGTCAATTTGGGGGCGAACCAAGATTTTGATCTAGTCACTAGCACCAGGAAAGTCTATAGCAGAGCCCTATGAGTAACTTGGAGGCTATACCCAGGTGTTCAAATCTATCT
This sequence comes from Sequoiadendron giganteum, assembly GCA_007115665.2. Taxonomy (NCBI): domain Eukaryota; kingdom Viridiplantae; phylum Streptophyta; class Pinopsida; order Cupressales; family Cupressaceae; genus Sequoiadendron; species Sequoiadendron giganteum. The sequence goes on from CM021101.1 coordinate 223,019,543, forward strand.
ATAACAGAGGCAAGATTAAATTTATTGGAAATCAAATGTCATACATTTTGTAATGGGATTTATATGAACTACTGCTGGCAGCATATTCTTTTAATTTCCTAGAGTCCTATCTATTTCAACTTATATGATCTGAGTTAGGACAGTTCACAAACCAGTTGTTTTTTTGCATATGTGGAATAGTTAAATCAATTTGATCTGATTATTCAATCATTGTGGTGTAGGGTTAATAGTTTTCAAGATGTGTGGATAATTTACTTGCTCAGACTGCATTTATTTCATAAACCTTAGATCTGGATTTAGGGCATACTGGAACATAACATACGTTGGGCTCTTACAACTGCACTTTACTTTTTGGCTATCTTTGTCCTTCATTAATGTGGAAATGTTCATTCTCTTAGCAAAAAATTCAAAAAGGTCAAAAACTAGCTGGATAAAAGCTAACTTGAGTAATAAGGGAACCTCTTTCTAGAGTGAAGATTTTAAATTGCATTTGAACACATCCAACCAACAGAATGTTTCAAAAGCATTGCAATTTAGGAATAGGAAAATATACATGCATAATGAAGTTGGAATTCAAGAAATAAGTACAAAAATAACCTATGATATTGAAATAATCATATTATTATGATCTTATAGCTGAACATAAGCTACTTTCTGTTTGATCTTAGTCAAGCCCAGAGTAGTTATCCCTAATATAGTTTTTTAAATAGGACTGAAGATAATTTTAAATCTTAGCAACAAGATCAATTTTGTATTTGCATTGAAGTAACTTCATGGAGAGAGAAAAAAACTGAAAAACATTAGAATATTGTTCATAGATTAATAACATTCCCAAAGGATTCAAGTATGAGAGGAATTGGAAATGAACTTTTACAAGACAAAGATAGTGGCCCAAATGAAAGTAAAAATTAACTTTATGTAATGTCTCCTCTTTGAAACCGCCTACAACTGCCAACAAGGATTCATTGTGGGCATTCCGCACATTTTAAGATCCTCTTAAAGCATTGTACAACATTCTAAAACATAGCACAATCATAACAAAGGATGGTGTAGCATAAATAAAGGATAGCACAAGCTTTCGAAGGCCAGATCATAATGATATGGCATAAGCAATATGGGTGGCAAATGAAATATTAAGTAATATTTTTATAATTAAAATTTATTTTTAATATCAATCAAGGGGCATTTGAAGACTTGTATTTTTGATGAAAATTCTAGTTCAGAGAGACCAAGCAAGGAGAAGGAGACATATTCATCAAGCATTCTATTTTTTTGATTTCTACTCCTTGCTGGGATCTTTGGGCTTTGGTTCAATTACCTGATGACAAAAACCCAAAATTTCTTGGAGTGATTTCATACAAGAGTCACTATTGGGTAGAACAGTTGAAATTTCAGATTAATACACTTGTGTTGAAGGGGCACTGTGATTGCTGGAGTAAATTTGCATTCTTTTTGGGCAGAAATATATCAATTTTGTGGTTGTGATCTGCAGAAATAAGGAGTGTGCTAACAGCTGGGTACCATCCATCATATAAATCACTACCATTAGACGAGGATAATGGTTTCCTTATGATTGCTGGTTGCTAATGGTACATTACATCATAGGTGCAGCAATGGAAAGGTTTCATACAGCTAGTCAATGGTTCCACATATATAAATTACATCGTTGTTTCCAAGGTAGCACTGCAAGTTGGTGTAGTCGGCAAAATATAAACAATTGAGACATAACTCAGATATATGGTGAATCCATATGGTATATCTAACTCTTTGTACTCCTATCATAATGAAAATTTGGATCTGGATTATGGTGTTGTTCGTAAGCAGATTGTAAAATACCCTTCCCGTTTGCGAATAAATTTTGCGATTACTTTAGTTCGATAGATGCCCCATTTTATCAAACTAATGGTTACCATGCACATAGAATGAACTTCAAACTAGAAAGTAAGTGCCAATTTAATAACTGATTTCAGAACTTCTATCTGTTTGCACCATACAGGATTGAACAGAGGTATGTTTCACACTATAACATATATTTCTGAACTTGGTATTGAACAGTATTACAATGATGATACTTCAGAAATCATTACAACAACAAATATTCCAGATTCATACAATCTGAGCTTAAAACAATGAGTGATATATTCTATATTTATGACTTGGCAAGATAACATCTAAACAATGGCAAGTTCTGGATTTAGATGGCTCAGATTGAGACTCATTACAAGCACGCATATGGTCCAGGCATGAACAATAATTAAAAAGACCTGCAACTATTATATTAGCTGTTTATAGCAGGTATTTCTTTGCACAGAAAAGTATAATAGACTTGGTAACACCTTCTTGAAAGTATCACCACAAGGTTATGAAGACACCTGACCAATGCGAATACCTCTATGAGCTGATGTAGACCAACGACCCTTCCAAAAAACTGTAGAACTCCTCAAAAACCCACATGAACCTCTTCGAATCGCCTACAAACCACTCTCAGGCTGCCGCGACTTGCCAATCAGCAATAAACCAATCCAAAATCACCATGTGAGGCACCAACAAGATCACATCATGAATATTAAGCTGCATACAGGTCTGAAACTTAGGCGTCAGCCTCCTACAAGGTCTCCACGGCAACAAATGGGAAGCATATATAGTTTTCTTCAAGCTACGACCTTCTAGAAAGTCTCATTGATTTCTAGACCCTCGACTTTAGATAAGCGGCTCCAATATTTCCTGTGATGTTTTGTGAATGGACAACATCAATTATCGCAACCCTTTATTGTTGCTAGCATTTCTTCCTTCAATACGACTTGGACTGAGATTACCACGCCCTTTTTGGATATTCGACCAAGCTTGGAAATGTTAGATGATCACTCTAATAATTATTGGCAGCAAATTATGCTCACAAAGGATGTTGCCCTTCCATTCCACAACACCTTAGAATAAAATGGCAATTGATTAAATACTCCCACGATTTGATATTTGTTGTTGTAGTTTGGCCGACTTAGAAGGCCTCCAAAGGCTTGCGATGAAATGCCAGGAGGAATAAAATAAGACGACTCCCCTTAATATGGCGACTAGGAAGGAATAAGCCCAATATAATTAAGAGATCGTATAATCTTAATTATGTGATATCAAAAGGAATACTTTAGCCGCTAGAAGAAAATACGGGAGGTGCCAACTTGTTTGCCACCTATTGAATTTGCCTTCTTATCTGTTGTGCATTTTGTTTTTTATAATCTCATGATGCCAAAGTCATAGCCTTAATCGGCTAAATTTCCCAGCACAAAGTACTTCATGGCTTCTTGTTGATGTTTGTCTTATATGGGTCTTTGTTGTTCTCGATACTCCCTCATAAACCTTCAACGCTTTCCTTTCACAGCTTAGTAATATTAATATTGTTGCCCACTATTAAAACAATTACCAAAATCTCATATGTTATTGCGGCAATATAGTATTCAGAATCCCTTTTAATCGCCCAACAAAGAAAATTATTATTTTCCTTTTAAATGCATCAAAGAAATAATACTCATTTCCGACCATATATCTAATTTTCCCAATAATATTCAAAGGCTTACTTTGCCATTAAAACATATTCAGAATCACTCCACATCATTGAAAATACTCTTAAATTTTTGAATAATAAACTTTATTCTGAAGATAGCCAAATACCTCCATAAATTTGCCCTCAAAGAAGACTTACAAAGTTTGCCCAATGTGAACTCCTTCACAAATCCACTCTTAGAAAGACTTAGGTTTTTGTCCAACCCCTTTTCAAAATCTATTTAAGGTTTGCATCCTTGGAGATTTAGCTAAATCTGAGATTCAAGCCCTCTGCATAAATCATGAGAAATATCAACTCAACACTGGATGCAAAATGCCTTGCACATCAACTCCTTTTAAACGCTCCAATGAATCTTCCAAAAGAAGCCAACTTGTAACTAACACCAGCTTCTAGAAGAAACTTTATTTAATAAAGTGACCTTTTTAATATTTAATTATTTCCACTTTATTTTAATTAAAATAATTAATTAAAGGCATCCTTTTGAAATGATATTAATTTTTGGACAACTTAAATTAATTAAATCACTTCATCAAAAATTTGGGGACATTACATAGATTGACACTTGGAATGATATTTGACTTGCCCAATGGAAAGTGTCAAAAATGCTCCAACAGTTGGAAAGATTGCTTGTGAAACGACAATCTTCCTCTGCATTTGAGAGGGGCAACTCCCTTGTATGATCGTAAATGAATTTTTAAGTGGAAATTAAAAGAAACTTAAACAAATTCATTACCAAGGTCATAGACCACACATACGAGCTTCACAATGATTTTAGATTTTCAAAATGGCAACACATTCAAATCGAGACGCCAAGAAATGAACATGTTTCAAATGTGATTCATGAAAGATTGATTATTCGCATTCACAAATAAAATTTAGGATCACAAAGGTTATCACCAACTTAACACACGAAAAGATTAATGATAACACTTAGAAAACACCATGAATGCACCTTCAAGAATGCATTCTATTAGTTTGTAGAATAACATAAGCCTTGTATATATAGGTTTGACCTGGTATCTCAATTTGAATGTGTTGTCGTTTTGAAAATCTAAAACCAGTATGAAGCTCCTATGCATGGTCTATGATCTTCATAATGAAGCTGTTTAAGTTTCTTTATTTTCCACTTAAAGATCCAAATATAATCATACGAGGGAGCTGGCCCACTCAAATGCAGAGGAAGATTGCCGTTTCACAAGCAACCTCTCCAACTGTTGGAGTGTTTTCGTCACTTTCGATTGCACGAGTCAAATATAATTTCAAATGTCAAACACTTATCAACAGGTGCACAGTCCTTTAAGGTCACTGTCACTGCCAAAACATTGATCATTGTGACAACTTCATTATTGGTCCAGGTATGAAGGATTGTAAGATATATTATTATTGAGGTTTCAGGACTGCTGGGATGAACATAAGTCCATAATGTATGCTTCTAACAACCTTGTGTTATTGTTCATAGACCAGTTTGCCTATCAAGCAAAGTATTCAATTTATTGAAACAGTATTCTTTATTTTCAGACTTTAGCTAATCTACATATCTGGTCCATATTGCTGTTTATCTGCACTATACTATATCCATGAAATATTTCAATTTGTGTAATCAGAAAATGCCAAAAGGGGGGCATAAAACCAGAAAATACAAAAAACAAATCAAAAAGTTAATAAAAAATTTGAATTGGGGACATTACACTTTAGATAAAAGCACTTTGTCTAAACTATTTTAGAATAAAATAATAACCAAATAGCTTACATCTGCTATGGTGGTTGCCTCTTCCTCAATAACTCCATCATTCATTAATTCCAATACCCGCTAGGCAAATACACGTGCCAGAGGTGGATCATACCCATTGAACCTGTTAAAAGAATGTAGATTGTTAAGTCACATTGCCAACAGTAACATTTTTACATGTCTTGGTGATAATAACTCCCTCATTTCAAATGGAATGGTAAAGAAGATCCAGTAAGACCACTCACGGAACTGGCACTTCAGCATATTAATCTAGAACATGATTCATGTTAAAAATATATATTCTTCACCAGAACAATAAGACCTTTCAGCAAACAGAAAGGAATGGGAATGCAGAACAAATAGTTATGACTTTAGAATAGTTCAATGGAAATAAAATAATTTATCATCATGGATAAGGATAGTTACAATCAAAAGTCCAGGGGTGTTTGTTGAGTGATTAGGGATTCCCAAATTGCCACTTTTCCTTACAACCACTGGCATATACCAAAAAGTTTAACAAAATAATTAGTTTCTTGAGCAGTTTGCAGGCCAAAGAGTGATAACTAAACCCAAGGTTAAGGAAACATAGCTACATTTGAATAACTCATTGACCCTAGCCACAAACACAAAATTGTCACATTGCATTTGAGAGCTATATGACTTCAAAACTACATGATCTTCTTCCTCTAAAGATTTTTCCAACAATTAATTACTTCTTTATCATACTTTATTCCAGAGCCCCAAAATAACTTTATGCAGTCTTGAGGTATCAGTTCTTCTCATTTTTTGTTGCCTCTAGAGGGATTCATAGACAAGATAAATGCTATATGTCTTCCAAACAAATAAATATAATATTAAGCTCAACTGTAATAGAAGACGAAAGAAGACAAGAAGTTCTTTTAATAAAAAAATGAGAGATATCCACACAATAAACAGAGAAAATGGAACAGCAAGAACAGGAGATTGCCTTATGGGTCTTAGAAAACAGAAACAAAGAAACAAAATATATCAGTTTATAGATGACCAAAATAGGTCAAAGGGACTCCAAAGTACAGCCAATAGAAAGACTGTTAAGGATCACAATAAAGCTACACATTATAAATACACTAAAAGTACATTAATAAAAGAGCCTTGCTAGATAGAAGGTTAACCCAAAGGAGGTAAACCCTACAATTTCAGAAGATAAAGCCATTCTTAAAAACACTACAAACAATATATATAGGATAGATTGGAAACAATGACTGCACATGATCTCAATCATGTGTCTTGGCTCCATCTTTGTTGATCGCTATGAAAGAGCCGATACATGACCTGATTATATCCATGGGAGAATGGCCATATTAAGGAGGGCCTAGCTATGTGATCCTAGGGAAAGGTAGAGAGTGTCTCCTAGAAACTCTTCTAATGTCCAAGGTTGATGGTTCTCCAAACTAGAAAGGAAACCAGCAGTATATGCTTGGGTGGATCTCCTAGAATGCAGATGAGAGGTGGTACCCATCCCTCTAGACCAAAGAACAAATGATCTACCATGTCTCGACCAAGAAAAGAAGGATTAAGGCACCCCCAATGGTTGCACATGCAGGAGGATGCAGCCTCACAAATATATAACTATCCATGGTGGTAGTTATAGCATCAAAGGGGTACTTGGCGCCTCCAACCAATAAGAAAAGCTGAATGATACTGGCAATCCATCTATTGGTCCTCAAGGTCCCTTGTAAAACCTAATGCTTGAAAAAGACAACTTCTTAGGGGTAACAAAGTGAATCATATCCGCTAGCGAAAACAAAAAAAGGTGGCAAGTGGCCCACTCGAATCTTTATACAAGCAATAGCATCTTCCTCCAAATCGCATAGTGGATGGAACACCTAACAATAAGTGCTACATTGTTTGCACCTTCTAAGAGAAAATACAACATACTATGTCAACTTGAGGAATGTTTGAATCAGATTCAAGTTGCAACTATTGAAAACAGGTACTTGGTTTACCAAAAGGAATCCTAGAACTGAGTCCAATAGCACTAGATCTACTCTAGGTAGATGATGATGCCATCCACAATCTACAAAAAAATGTCTTCCCTGTGCTGAGAGGTTCATGGGGTGAGATCTACGTGGCCTTAATACATTGATGGTGTATGGCCTTCTTGACCACTATATTGATCACCCCCACTTTTGGAAGGAGACGAGTGGGCATCAAAAAGTACTTGAAGGGAGGAAGGAAAACAATTGAAATGACAATCAACTAGAAAAGCTTGTTAGTCTTCAAATGCCAACATTGTTGTCATCTAGTCAGAGTTGAGGAAGTGGCCCACTATAAAGAAATATATGTCTCTCTCGACCTCAAGCAAGATCTACCATGGACCAAAATCTATGGAGATAGAAAGCAATCCTAAAGATGCCCACAATACAGAGGGAGAATGTAAGTTTGCAACAGTCATGTGCTGAAGCAAGATAATCTGCACTGTGCACAATCTCAATATGCACCCAACCAACAAGCCCTAAGCTAGAATCCCAAATAATGTACCCGTGACACACCGTTGATTTAATGATAACATCAGAAAACCAAATCTTTATAGACATATCTAGCAAATGCATCTAAAAACACTGGATCTCTAAAAGACTAAAACAGAAAGGGGAGAATAACTCCCACAAAGCCATAAAAGCAGCATAAGATTAAGACATGGACATTGATTGAACTCCCAAGTATATATAGCCTGTTTCGATTCATACAGGTTTCCCATTGTAGGAAACTAGTACTTGGAGAGAGAACTGCATAATTTTTAAAATAACAGCTATCATGTAAACCTCTTGAATTCACAAGTTATGCTAGTGCAAACCTCAACAGGCTATAGCATTATGGGAGTGTTGCAGAGGTTGCCTGAGGGGTTCTAACAAGAGCACGAACAAGAAATTGAAAATTCTAAATTAAGAGAACATTATGAATTACAATTATCATGTATGCCCGATGAGTTAACAAATTACAAGTTGTGCTCGAGCAGTTCTCAACTGGCTATAAAATTGCGGGGATACTGCAGATGTCAACTGAGGGATTACTACAACCACCAATCTAGAAATTCTACATCAGGAGAACACTAGAGTCTAAACAGTGCTGGTAGGCACTAAGATGTCTTTAACAAGTTCATCCTTAACCAATTGCACAAAACATAATGGGAAGTCACAGCCCACAGTTGTGATGTGTAGAAATTTATTCATGGATGATTGTTGTGTGGTAATATTAAGCCTGATAATCATTGTTTGAACCTACAAGCTTTCTTTCCTGTGTAGAGCTAACCATATCAGAGCCTTTCAATGGAATTCAATGGAGGATTATCGATGACAAAACATAGAAACAAATACTTTTTTTTGTTTGCTGACTGGTTTCGCAAGCTGGCTATACTAATACCCTGCATGAAGACCACAAGCAAACAAGAAATTATGAGAAAGTTTTTGAAGTACACGTAGATGTATTTTGGTCTGCCTATATTGTTTCAAATTGTGAGAGTGGATTCCTTTGTATTTAGGCTGTGCTTTGAAGCTTGATTGATACCAAGTGAAGCATTCTGCAGTGTTTCATTCCTCCGATAAAGAGTGATGAATTGAAGGCTTATTCACATACTGTGTGGCTACAACACAAGCATCAAAAGACTTACAATGAAAACATTCCAAATCTTCAACATGGCTACAAACCTGACTTTTCTTTGCTTAAAATAGCAACCAGAGAACCCTGACTTGAGATGAAATTTGTGAGATAACTACTGGTGGTCCCATATCCTTTTATTACCTCATGGATGTCAAATGTTAATGAAACCTTTCTGTCAGCATACATGTGCCTTGTGTTTGCAGTTGTAGGCCTTGTAATTATTTCAGATATAATAAATAAAGGCTTTGGAAGATCTACAATAGTGGAAAAATAAAGGAATTTCTCCATTCCTAGATACCTACAGATCATATCCATTGTTAAAGTAAATAAGTGTGTGTTTATGCTCAATGCCAAGAACAAAGTATACAAGCAAAAGCAAACATCAAGTTGCCAATAAATCGTATTTTATTGAGTAGAATATCAAAAATCAGTATTGAGAATGTAAGAAAAGAGCAAATTCATATTTGTAAACATGATTTTGTCCATTTAAATAGGTGTTGGCAATAATTTAAAAGTGTCACCATACATTGAAAATTTAAAAGTCTTGTAAATTGTAACTTCCGTTTGTCACTTCATAATTAATTACAAATAATGAAGAATGTATCTTATTTTTAGAAATGTTAATTGTATTAAAAACATTTGTGTAGAATTTACATTAGTTTATTTCTAAGGTTTTAATTGATTTTTTCATATCTGTCGAATGTGAATGGAGGCATAATGCAGAGTCCTTGTATAGACTTGACACAAGAAATTCTCACAAATGTTCGTTCAGTTGGGCCTATATCGATAGTTGCTTTTTGAAGAGTTAAACATTGTGTTTTGTGTATTGTTAGTGCCCAAGTTAATCTTAAGGGTATTTGTATCAAGCTTCCCCGTTGGATTTGTCTGATTAGAATGATAAATGGGTGTTGATTGTCGAAAGGTATTTCAGAGTAACTGTCAAATTTGACCAATACATATGTTGGTGGTTGTGGTGGTGTTGTTCTTGGTTTATATACAATCTATTGAACGAATCCAAGAGCTCCATTTACCATCCTTGCTTGTATGAAAAAGTTTTTTATTAACATAATTCTTGCATTTATACTCAATAATAACTCAATATCTATTTCATTGAATCTATATTTTCTTCTGCTAGACTGCTTGTGCCATTTTTTGTTAGAACGTTGTGTGCAAGTAGTTTTGCCAACATGAGTATAATTTTTTCCTGTTGTGTACAATTTGAAGTCAGTAGACCAATGTATTTGTTTGTCTAAATATCTTCTTCCCAACATATCTATCTCTAAAATGTGCATGGTTTGACCATGTTCTAGTCTTGATATAATTTCCCATTCATGCTCTATAGTGGTATTTTAGACAATGTCGTTATCTTCTTATTGAGAATCACTATTGTTTTCAATAGTTTTTGTGATTGTTCTCCACTCAACATGTCATTGATTATAATCATGGTTTTCCCAACTTGATAGTATTGAATTATTGTTATGACCAATATCTTTGCTAATGTCATGAAATGGTTTGTAGAGCAACAATTCTGAGAAGCAAAAATCAAACCATTTATTTCATTCCCTTGGAGGAATAGATGAAAATTTAGGAAAGACTCGTATAATAGCTGGTGTTTTTCTTGGATTCCATTTGTTTTCATTTTTATGCTTAACATTATATATCCATGATTTTGTTGAATTAATTAGTGATACCTGCTTCGATGTGTAGAGGTTTGTATTGTACGCATCAATGTAAGATAGTACTTGTTCTTCATTATTATTATCCTGATGTAATACCACACATTTGAAAACCCCGGTTGATACATTTAGATTGATAAATCTTATATTGCTTTCCACCAATGGGGGTTCTAATAACATATAGCTTGTTTCTTGTTCTCCAATATCTCTTTTTGTTATCGTTTTAATTATGAGCTTCTTATAAGCTTTTGTAGCAAGATCGTCTAGATTTCCTACATTTGCAAAACATACTATTATTTGTTGGTACATTTTTGAGCTTCTCTCTACCTTTGTTGCATACTTGGCAATGTATTTAACCATAGCAAGTTTTGAAAGAACTAGTTGCCAATCTATATTTTCTCTCCATTCAAAATGTAGTTGTTGTGTGAGTTAAGCATGTCATCATTTCTCATAGGTTCAAATATTTTTCACTTGTTTCTAAATTTTGATATAATTTTGGTCCTTGTAAATTTAGTGGCCATGGAGTATTGTACTTGTAAGGCATATTATTAGCATTATTAGATTTATTTAATGAATTGAAAAAATACATTTATGAGAATGGTGTATATAGATTTTGTTGCAAGACTTGCAAAAAAAAATCCAATTTTCTTTCATAGACATGCACCTTTTCTACAAATTGTATGTCTTTGTACAGTGTTTGCTATCTCCTCATAGTCCTTTTCTATATTTGTTTCTACAATTTGCCTTGTATTTTTGAGACATGGATGTATAGCAATATTTTGGAATGCCTGTAATATGAAGTTTAATCATTTAATTTTTTGTATTAAAGGGATATAAGAAATGTATTTAAATATCTATTTTTTGTGTATATTGGTATTGTACCTATGAATTTTGTCCAGCTTATTATGTCTCAAATTCCATGTGTGAACAATTTTGTTGAAGTATATTTACGCTGAATTTTGTTGTTCATTGTTGGACCAATCTATAGTATCCATGTTTGGCGCTTCATGTAGCCACAAAAATCCATGTATATGTGTTGATCCTTTGTGTTGCCACTCGTATCCGGACCAATAATCTTTAACGTTTATTCCCTTTTGAAGGATTTCTTTTCTAAATTGAGAGTGGTGTAAGGGCATGTATTGTGCTACAATATGAGGATAGGCGATAATATTTTGATTTTTCCAAAGTTGTGCATGTCATGGATCTTTTGGAGGTGTTATTGGTATTAGCGTATGTAAATCTAGCCAATACAGGCCAGCTACACTCAATATAAAGAATATTGTAGGTGTACCAATTTGATGTAGCATGTCTATCAATTTGCATGACATTTTGTCCAATATGATCTTGTGTCGCTTAAGCAAGTTTCATATTGTATCAATCTATTTACAAGATTTGATTCTGGCATATTGCTCATATGTTCACGTAGCTCATGTATAGTGATTATCATGTCATGGATGTTTCTTTTCATAAAAATTATAGTAGATGGTTGTACTTGATGTCTCATTATCATATTTGTCATGTAATATCGGAACCATGGATGTTTTGCAAAGCAACTATCTTTGTATCGAAATAGGTGCTTCACATATTCATGGAGATTTATTGTCTAATTCGTGGCTCTAACAAATCACATCTACCATCAAGAAATAAGGTTGGAAATACCATATCAAGTAACGTTGATGTTACATATTCATTTATTAGAGATCCACCGATTGTTGGCCAATCAATAAATGTTATTCAATTTGTATTTTGGTTGTTAGCCCATGCATTAATCAACTCCATTTCTATTTGTTCATTGAGTGTTTGAGAATCCATTAATATAGTGTGGTCAACGATATCACTTTCATCAGTATCAATCTCTTGTCCAAGGATCAAATTTTCCCTTGTATCCGCATCTAATTGAATATGCATTGTTCGAAGTTGATCAAATATATTTTCATCAAAGTTTGAAGATAAATTGTCAAGAGCATTTGGATCAATTGTGACATCAAAGTAAAATTTGTCCTGGTATATTTTGTATTGTAGTGTTTTATAAACATGATCTTTGTTCACTATGAAGTGATAATTTGTGCCACGTTAATTTTTCCTTCGAACTATTATGATTGGTTAATATGTAATGTAGTGGGGTGATTTTTTTTCTATGTATTCAATATGTTGTGGAAAGCTTATAGAGTGTCCTCTATATTTATACTAACCACCTCTTGCATGTGGAACTTGCAATATAGGGCATACATGAGCGATTAACATTTCTTCTACTTGTGTGAGTTTTGATAGTTCATGTGGTTAGTGTCCTGGATTCATATTATTTGCAACTGAAAACCTGTTCACACCTCTTTCTTGTTTGCATCTACTACATATAGAACCCTATGTAGTTTGAGATATTTTAATTCTGATGTAACATTCTTCACAAGTATAATAGAATGATGGGGACTTGCACGCATCTAAATTATTGCGGAATATGATTTCAATATGTTTGAATTCAGTTGTAAGCAATCCATTTGGATTGTTTGTGATTGGAACATTTGAAGTTGAAGCAGAGTGGAAATCATTTTCTTGTTCAAATCTATCACTGTTAATATCTCCTTCTACTATATTTTGATGTTTGTGAATGTTGTATAGTTAATTGTAATTTCTTCGTAGTGTATCTTATTATATCTATTTCATTCCTTTTTTTCCTTTGTTCATCCCTTTCTGCATCAATCATTTTTTGCGATTATTGTTTTCTATATTCTCTTTGGTATCCTTTTTGAGACTATTTTCTTTGTTCCTCATATTCAAATTGTTTCTTTGGACGTCCCATATCTAGAAACAGAACTAGATCCTATAAATTTAATGTGTATGAAAGGAATAATACAAAGAAAACAGTATAAAATAAATTTAACTATTGACTTATAAATTTTATTTTTATTTTATATTATTTTTCTACCAAAATTATTGTAATGTGTTGTCATATTGATTATAGTATTATGTTATAATGAAGTTGTTTTTTATATAAAATATAATATATTTCATTTAATGTTATATTGTAGTACTATATTTAATAGTGTATTATTGTAAGACCCCACTTTGCATATGATTAATACTAAACCTAATTTGTTATATGTTTTGATAAATGTATGATAAGTTATATTGTGAGCAATAAATAAGGTGATTGTGTGACCATATTCTTTCATTTCATTTTACATTGATTCATTGTCATTGTCGTGAAGGCGTATGGACTTGTAAATTGGCAATATGAATTGAAAATTGTAAATAGAATTGTTGTACAATTAAATCTCATTTCAGCTATCAAATTCATGTGATATATGATTGTTCTTACGATTGCATTGGTAATGTGCAGGAAAGCAAAGTGTCTGTACAAGAAGGGAAAACCATTGAGTAGATCCAAAGACATCTCCTTGTGATCATGAATTTGACCTCCTTTCTAGGGATTTGAATCGAGTAAAGATAATATGTTGGTAAGTTAAGGTGGTGAGGGTGTTATTAAAGGGATAATTGATTATGTGCTATGTGAGTGTAAGTGGGTTTAAGTGTTAGGAACCCTTGGTTAAGTGTGAAACTCGGATGGAATTTTAAGTGGGCTTCAAAAGGGGGTTGTTGGTCAATTTCCTTGGTTGGGATACAAAAATAAACCCCCTAAGGTGCATACCATAATGGTAGGGGCCAAGTGGGCACATAATAGTGTCTCAAGGACATGATATGACCCCTGAAAAAGTCCTTATATTAGAGAGTGACGAATTTTGATAGAGGATGGGGGTGAAAAGATTGAGGGGTTGTCCAAATCCATGTAACCCTCTTGAATAAGAAAAAGGAACCTCATTAATGGAAGGAGGTACACTCCACACGTGGAAAGTTGAAAACTCCTATATATTTTGGGAGAAAAATAATGAGTGGTGTTACCCACTTCTCCTTTTGGAGAACTCTAGAGAAGATGGTAGGAAGGATGGAAGAGGAGAGGAGGAGTCCTTTTGGGGAGTGAATAATTCAAATGGCTTGGTTGGAGAGGAAAGAGGGATAAAGAGTTAAATTCCAACACTTAAAGAAAATAAATAAGTTTTACTATTTTCATTTGCCTTTGTTTATTTGTAGCAAGAGAGTGATATGCTATGTAGATTTTTGTTGAATATGGTGAATAAAGGATCTATGTGTATTTAGTTTGTATGTTGTGCTATTTTCATGTCCTTCATAAAATTCTGAGAGGGCCTCATTCATCCTCTTGGGGCTGAAATACTTTTCTTGCTCGGGTATATGACTAGAGCCCATGAGGCTCCATGATGCCATTATGATAGGGTGGAGAGAAAGGCTTAAATTGTTGTGCATCCTTCATTGTATTTCTTTTAGTTTGGTTGTAATATGATAAGTTTTTGTTTCATTGTAACCTGATAGAAAACGGAAAGGCGCAAGATTCACTTTATCTGCATGAAAGATACAAGTTTTCTCAATATTAATTACAATAGATCAAAGTTTATTTCATGGGCATATGAGTTAATAGTAATCCCAATACTATCTGTAATAAGATAAATGTTCAACGGTTGTACTTGGCTTAATCTAAACCATTCCATATATACCACTATCAATCATGTTTATGCAACCGCAATACAATTCTGGGTTTGTACGTGGGGGATTTGGCCTTATGTCTGGAAGTTTACACCTTATTGAAACTCTCTAAAGTCTCTGCAATAACTCCATTTTGTGCATAATCCGCAACCATTGCATTTAAGGAACCACGCCTCTTGAGTCACTTTGTCAACGAAGGTAGTGCAACTTCAAGTAATTTTCCCTCTAGCCTTTATGCTTCAATTGATATCCATACCTTATTCCAAGCTCCCATTTTAGCGTAAATGGAGTGGTCATTGGTAAACATTGTAAACATTTGGCTTACACCTGTTAGACAAATTCACTTTTATGTTTATCCTATAATCTTGTACTCCATGAGATCACATTTCTTGAGGCATCCTGTCAAACTGATCATGTGCCTTTTTTGTGCTTCACATTCAACATACATATCTACCAAACATAGTCACAACTACTATGTTTGCCAATAAAAAAAACATCCTTTTATGATTTGATGGACGGAGTAAGTGGGGAGGATGCTAGGAAAGGTTGTTGAATTTGGTTGTACACCACCATATGCTATTGTTGAAAGTCTCTAAAACTTAAGAATAGTTTTAAATCCTCACTCTTATCATATATTCCCCCCTTGATATCACCCAAGGCATACACCAAAAAAAATAAAAATTAAACAAACCAACAAGCAAATAATAAAATGAAGCAAGCTAATCTTCCTTAGGTGTACTAGTATTCTTGGGTGCAAAACTGAAATCAACGCACTACCTTGATTGTGTGATCGCATACTCCTTCAGATCGTGAGCGAGAAAACACAGTAATCACATCATTTATTGTCAAAGAGTTCAACTCAACTTGGGAACATGGTGAAAAAACTTATTTAGGGGCAGCTATTAAAGGGAAAACAAGGTTGTTAATTGCTCAGTTGAGGACCAGGTCTCATCATCTTAGGTGTGAGACCAGAAGGTGGACTATTCTTAAAGAAGCATGGGAGGACATAATTTGCAAGTTTTGTAGGAAAGGAGCAGTGGAGACAGAATGACACTTTATCAAGGACTGCACAACCTACAAGGATCTACGTACTCAGTATGTGGACCACTAGAGGATTGATAATCTACACGAGTTATTCGATAAGGAGAAGAGCAACATGACTGCCAGCTTTTTGATCAAAATTCATAACAGAAGGTCCAACATCGACAGGAATTTGGAGTTTACGTAGTTTATTTTTTTGTGATTCTCGGTCCATTAGACCATTTCGGTCTTGTGGATGTTAGTAAAATCTCATTCATTCATTCATTCTGAGACTCTTGCCTTAAATAATTTGACATACCCTTGCTCAGCCTACAAACTCTTCCATTTGGCTTGCCTTTTGACTGACTATCAAATCGGATCTATTGATGTCCCTAGAATGTTATTTAATGGAAAGTCGATCATGTTACATATTCTAGACGTCTCCCTTCGCAAACCAAATTGAAACTTAGTCAATTGGTTGCAGTAGTTGCCCATGTCGTGATTATTGCCCCAACATACAGTCTAAGCAACATAGCCGCACTTGTAGCATTGTAAATTTACTACTCAACCACCCAATTAAATATCGAAGAGCCAAATAATAACCCTCTGGAAGAGAAATGATAATGATAATGTATAAATTTTCAAAGGAAAGTACTCTGTTGGAAATCACAACTCCCTCCATTGTCTTTGATATATTAAATGATGGAATAATTAGTTTGGCGATTACTGTGCCCCTATTGTTTCCTTCCCTCAATAAAAAAAAGGGGTTTAATGATGTTACATGAGAAAATATTGTTGGTGGAGTATTGAATGAATGACTTTTACTCTAGGGTTGTAAATTAGTATAAAAATATTAATTCCTTGCAAGAAAGTCATGGAAGAAAATTATAGCTTTGGCTTTTAGCTCATAATATCCTCAATAAATTGATGATCAAGTTAAAATAAGATAATAAGGGTAATATTATTACTCTAGTTTATTCAGGACACATTTCCAGAAATATATTATTATAATATCTGCTTATGCTCATGTTAAATCCTAAATGTGATACATACATACATACACACACACACACACACATATATACGAGCGAAGGATTATAAATTAGATATAATTGTATCATGAAGATACTAGTATTTTTTATCATGTTAGTTAGTAATACAAATGCATGGAATAGGAGTATATTATTATGTATGGTATAATAGAATTTTATTTTTAATCATAGAATATTATTTACGTGACTAGTGAATTATTATTTCAGATATGTCGTAATTGATAGCATGGTAGAGGGTAATGTTGGTAATATTGGATAATATTTAATTATCGTGGCTCATATGGGAAGTAACCATTGCTCATTTGAGATTAAATTAACGATAATACCGTAGATTGATGATAATGATCATATTAGCAAATTTTAATACCAAGGTGAAACTAATATCAATATGTGAACAATCATTATGTAACTAACTACATGAAGATCTCTTAGTTAATGATAGCTAACGATGCAAATGAAATTAGAAGAGGTAAATGGAATGTTTGAACTCCTGCCTTTACTTATAACATCATGTTAAAATAATCAACTAAGTTATTAAATACAATTGTGAAGCACCTATCAAACTCTTTTGAGATTCGTGACATTGTGTTTAGATTCAACTTTGTTCACAGGCATGAAACCTAGCTAAACAAAATGATTACCCTTTTAAAAAAAGTTGGGTTTTCTGGTGAAATTTTTTGGGCATGACAATTGTACTTGTAATATTATATTATATTATATGCTCCACAAAGATATCGTATGGCATCATTTACATAGTATTTATAATTTTTATAGTATTTTATTATAATTAAATTGAAGTTGTATATGATTTAAAGTACATATTTAATATAATGTTATATTGTAATAATATATGTAATAGTATATTATATTTGTAAGAATTAAATTATGTGCATATATGCAAGTATTTCTATAGTTTTGATTACAGGTAAAAAATGGGTTTTGAAGGGGCTTGGAACCCTTTACAAAAGAAAACAACCGATAAAAAAGAAAACAAAATTATGCAACAATTAGCCCAACGACAATGAACCAACAACCAAAAAGAAGGTAACCAACCAATAGCACTACATGTTGTTTAGAATCTCTACAGCTTCCATATCAGTAGCAACCATCTTCAATGCATTATCCACAGTATCAAACACCTCTATACCAAAGGCCCTAGCCTGAGCTCTCATTTTGTTTCTAGTTCTGACCCCCAGGCCACTAGTTTTTACCTCATCACTCAAAACACTACCTTTAACAACATCCTTCTCACCAGCACAACCCACATCCAACAACTTACCCCCAACAACAGTATCATCAGTAGACACAATCTCTTTTCGCTTCTTCGCAGTAATCATAGGGGAGATCACCTTGGTAGAACCTAAAATGCCCAAAACCTTAGAGACATCTCCACTCTTCATCACAACTTTCCACATTTTATCAAATTTATCCTCAAGGGATAAGATTCTACCTTCCAAATTTAATTTCAAATTAATGGTTTCCTCCATCACAGTATTAGCCACAATATTAAGAGACTCCATCAGATTATCAATTTAGCTTTAGACAACAGGTTCCTCGGCCTTACTAGAAACACCTCTAATTCTAACATTAATCATATTAATCTCATGAAAGAACCACTTAAAAAGTTTAAACTGCACATTAGCACTCTCACAAGACGAGCCCAACACATCAGGAAACTCCTCCCTATTAGAGTTTTCAACTCGTTTCCCCATAACAACAACATCATCAGAAGAACTAACATGAACCTTATCAGCAAAAATATGCTTACCTTTTCCAACGGAGACAAGAGTCTTCATCATTCAAATGGAGCAAGCAATTTCCTCTGCAACAATCTTCCTTTTCAACATCCTATCCCCATCTGCTTTTCTAGTTCCCACAATATGTCCACCACTGAAAACCCTTTCCTTCCCCTGCTTCATCCCAATGTTAGCACTTGGAGAGGCCTCACCAAAGATACCTCCAGCTAGGGAAAGAGGGAAACCCTTCTCCAAGATTTGGCTATCATTTCTCAACACCCTTCTCTTCCGGCTCCCCTCCTTAGTCTCCTGCACTTGTCTAGTCATTGGGGGAGGAGAGTAAGCTTTTCCATAAAGTTCATTTTTTTCCTTAACCCCCTTAGGATGATCATTTGCAACCACATCATCACTACAATTCATATAACCCTCTTTATCATCCAGCTTCCTATTCCCAGTTTTACCCGAAATAGGGGAAGAGGGGCCCTCCTCAAAAGAGGCATACGAATCTGGGACATAGTCAACATCATCATCCCTATCAGACTCAGACTATTTTCTCAAAATAAGCTTCCTCTTCTTAGATTTTTTACTAACCCTTTCCTCTCCCAAATCCGTCTCACCCTCCCGAGGTTTAGCATTATTTTCCTTCGAAAATAAAAGAGTTTTATGCACCTCATGAAGTTTGACATGTTCATAGATTAGGAGAATTAACCC
Organism: Sequoiadendron giganteum; assembly: GCA_007115665.2. Lineage (NCBI taxonomy): Eukaryota > Viridiplantae > Streptophyta > Pinopsida > Cupressales > Cupressaceae > Sequoiadendron > Sequoiadendron giganteum. The sequence continues at coordinate 223,039,213 of CM021101.1, forward strand.
CACATGCAAGATAGGGTTCTTGGGTTTTTTCATATGTTCCTTAATCCTCATGTCAAGTGACATCAACAAATAGTAAGGAAAGGAAACCCATTTATTATATCGGAAATGGTTTATCAAAAGGAAATGGTAAGTGTTAATCATCGTATACCTACCTTCCAAGGTGACATACCTCATAATCTCTTCAACCACCACAACACTTTCAATGAACTCCTCTGATAACCACCACTCTTCACCTTTTTCAAAACAATAATCTCATTCCCTTTGAAGAAAACAGACATCGCATCTTATGATTCTTTTTTGTCTTTAAACACCTTCATACCTTGCATAACCAAGCCAATAATTTGGGCTATGAATTCTTCATCAACCACAACTTCCCTACCACCCAAATTCAGGGTTCTCTCATTCCACCCTTGAGCAACCAAATTGGTGACCTAAGGATTGTAGCCATGCAATTTCTCCATATACATAGTTACGCCACCCTTCTCTAAAATCTCCACACCTCCTTCCTCTACTTAGTAGAAACACATGACTTAGGCTTGGCATGATTTATGTCCCCACCCATCACAAACAGAAGTGAAGCACATAGCCAAAACCTAAGGATACTAAGACAAACACCACCCAAAGCAAAAATAATTAG
>CM021101.1:223039949-223069331 GCA_007115665.2 Sequoiadendron giganteum
CTATCCTTGTGTTGTTTTGGGATGTATCATTCCCTCGTCAAACAACACTCATCCTCATCCTCATCCAGATGTATCCTTCCCTATCCTTGTGTTGTTTTGGGATGTAACATTCCCTCATCAACAACACTCATCCTCATCCTCATCAGGATATGTCATTCCCCATCCTTGTGTTGTTTTGGGATGTCTCATGTCCTTATCAAACAACACTCCATCAACCATCCACTCAACCTGGCTTGTCGCTTCACTGGGACAACATCATATGTGTCCTCGAATCCATTTGTGCTCACATTTATCTCTCATCACTTATCATCATTTCTTATCCATCAACTTACATCATCATCTTCATATCCCCTTTCATCATCTCATCTCTCATCTTTTCCCACATCCCTTCATCTTTCATCACTCATCTGCCCCTCTACAGCACTCCAGAGGGCGTATTCGCACTTTTGCAGCAATCCAGAGGGCGTATTTGCACTTCTGCAACAATCCACAGGGCGCATTCGCACTTCTGCAGCAATCAGAAGGACATATTCGCACTTCTGTAGCTATCCAGAGGGTGTATTCGCACTTCTGCAACAATTTAAAGGGTGTATCCGCACTTCTGCAGCTTGCCTGGGGCAACATCATATTTCTTTTATGCTCGCCTTTATCTCCCATTGCTTATCATCATTTCTTATCCATGAACTTACATCATCATTTTCATATCCCCTTTCCTCATCTCATCTTTCGTCCTTTCCCCCATCTCTTCCTCCTTCTTCCTCCTCCCCCCACTTTCTTTCTTTCCTTCTTCTTTTTCTTTCTTTCCTCTTCCCCCTCCCTCTTTCCTCCCACCTGCGGGGTAGACATGCCCTCAGACTACCGGGGTGAACCCGCCCTTGGTCTGCAGCTAGGCGGATCCACCCCCTGCAGCAGGGCAGACCCACCCTCGGTTTGCCGGGGTGAACCCGCCCTCGGCTTGCCCGCCCTCCCGGGGTGAACTCGCCCCATCCCGAGGCATGCCCACCCTCCCAAGGTGAACTCGCCCCTTCCCGGGGTGTACCCGCCCTCCCGGGGCGACCTCGCCCCTTCTGCAGTGGGGCACATTCGCCCCTTTGCAGCACTTTTTCTCCTTTTTCTTTTTGGGGCCGCCATTTGCAAACCGTGCGTCGGATCGACTTCGTTCAAAAGGAAAAGTTGCTTATTTTTTTGATCTTTTTCCAACCATACCCTCCATTTCTTTCTATTGAGAGATTTTTTTGAGACCCCTCTCTTTTCCCTCCCCTTTTAAAAGGTATTTTTACCTCCATTTCTTTCTATTGAGATATTTTTTTTGGGACCCCTCTCTTTTCCCTTCCCTTCCTAGTGCCGCCATTTGCACCCCGTTTGTCCGATTGACTTCATTCAAAAGGAAAACTTGCCTAATTTTTTTCCCTCTTTCCAACTATACCATCCATTTCTTCCTATTGAGAGGTCACCCGGGACCCCTCTCTTTTCCCCTGTCGCCCTCTCGAGGGGGCATACCCTTCACATTTACCATTTTTTTCGACCATAATCAACACCTTCCACGATTGGGGTATCTTCATCCATTCCTCATTAATTGAATGACTCAGATCCTCTTCCCCACGCTGGGGCATCCTCTTTCAGTCAATTCTTCTAGTCATCTGCACTCTCTTTTCTTCGAAGCACTGTTATTCTAACGATACTTCGAAGAGGGGAAAAATGTAGACATCCAAATTTGATCACTTCCATATGATCAAAATTGTCTACTTTATTCATCTATTCCATTAATAGTGATTAAATAATGTATTTAATCATTATTTAATTTTCTGCCTAAGGTTCCTAAAGTATCTAATTGAATAAATTAAATACTTTACCTTACCCCATTTTCTTCTCTAAATTAAATAAATATGACAAATTATTTGATTTAGTCTTTTAACCCATTTGAATTAAAACCAATTTTTAATTCATCTTTTTCTCTCTCCTTGTCACATTCTCCATAACCCCCTTTTAATCCAGATTAAATTAATTAATCTGTGATTAGGATGTGCACTACTTAATCTTGATTAAGTGTCACATCCTCCATAATCTCCCACTTGCCTCTAATCTCTCATTAATTATCCTAATTCTGTGTTTGCACAACCTTAATCAGAATCATTAGCCACATTTGGCTTACCTTTTCTGGTCAACCTTTCCACTTACCATTTTTGGTATGGACTCCCTTCCCCATGAATTTTTAATTCACATTTATTCAACCAAGGTTCCCCTCTTCCCCATGTAAATTTTTAATTCACTTTTATCTTCCCAAGGTCTTCTCCATCCCCCATGCAAATATGACATGTCATTTTACATGTGCCCAAGGCTTCTAGAACCTTGGACTTGTCACATCACCCACATGTGACAAATCTCCAGCTTTTTGGAGACCCTCTCTTATCCACTAGATTCTTCTAATCATTGTGAATTTTTAATTCATTTTTATTCCTCCAAGGAATCTTCTCATCCCCCAAGATCCACCTCATGTACTTCCCTTCCACCTCATTTCCACATCACTCCACCCTAAGACATCTCACATTCCACATGTCAAGATGTGAGGGCTTGTGAGTCCTCAACTCACCATAGCCCTTCATCTTGATCTTTGTTGGATCAATCCCAACTATTGAATTCTCTAGAGAATTCCAATTAACCTATAAATACCCCTCATTTCTCTCATTTTAAGGAGGATCAAGTCTTTTGCAAATAAACTCTTGCAAAATTTTCATTCAATCTCTCATCCATTTTAGCACCCATATTGCATCAATTCATCTTGCATCCACTTCATTTCATTGCCATCCAAGGAGCACACAAGACTTTAACATCAAGGGCCAACCAAGGAAGCAACAACATGAAGGTATAAAAGCAATTTATTTGTTTATCTTGCTTTCATATTGTTCAATTTCTTAGGCTAATCATTGAGGTGCCCTATTATCTTGTTGTTTCTTTTTATTGCACTATTACTTTTATCTAACATCTCACATTTTAGGAAGCAACATTTTATTAGGATCACAGTATCTGTGTACAAGTGTTTTTCTACTTCTAAGAATGCAAAATATAATGAAGTGCAAGAAAGAAAATACACAAACAAACACTCAATGATTAGCCAAAGTTGAATCCAAACAAACAACAACAACAACAAATAAATGAAACGTTATACCTTGCTTGCTTGGATTGACGAGTTGGTTGGCCCTTTGATGATGCTTGGTTGTATGCTCCTTTGATGGAAAATGCATGCAATAATGGAGGTGGGTATTAAGATGAAGATGATAGGTGAATGCAAAATCGTTGTAAAATGCTAAAATGGCTTGAATGCTAGAGATTGAATGCAAAATGAATAGCTCTTGTCTCAAATTTTTGTCCAACCCCTTTAACTTGAGACCAAGCCTGTCAATTTAAAGAATAATCGATGAATAGGGTTAAGCCATCATGGACAAGATGGAGGGTTGTGGTGAGTTGAGGACTCACAAGTCCTCACATCTTTCCATGTGGAGTGTGAGGTGGAAAAATGACAAGTGACATGGAAAATGACATGTGATGTGGAGGTACTTGCAAGTACCTTGGGATTGGAGATGATTTCCTCAAAAAGGAAGTCTTTGTCCCCATATGAGGCTGATGGTGACAAGTGAGGAATTTTATAAAGTCCTCTTTTGTCACCATGGGGATGGGAGAAGTTGTTGGAGAAATAAATGTGAATTTTTAATTCACATGATTGGAAGTACTTAGTGGATAATACAGGGTCCTCCTAAAAGAGGTCCTTGTACCATGTTCCTGATGTGACCTATGAAATATTATGGGGAAGAGAGATGCATTGGGTGAATAAATGGAATTTAAAATTCCATTGGAAAGGACATAGGGAAGATAAATGGAATTAAAAATTCCATGAAATTTCATCGTGATGTGACAAGAGTTGACTAAGGGGTGAGTAGACTAGTGAATGACAGATTAGAAGAGAGGGTTAGGTGGCTAATGATGATTAGGAGCTAACTTTCAAAATTTTGAGGATGTGACACCTCCTAATCATGGATTAGGAATGTGCACATCCCTAATGATGGGATTAGGAGATGAATTGGGATTAAGAAAAAGTGATGGAGGATGTGACATTTGAAGGAGTAAATTATTTATTTAATTTATCGGATACAAAGGTAGATGATAAAGTATTAAATTAAATTGAATACCTTAGGGATTTAGAAGACTTTAGGGGTATTAATTAAATAATGGAAATATTATTTAATTAATGTGGGTAAGAAGATATTTAGATGAAAAGGGTAAATTTGGCCAAATATAAGTGGTCAAATTTATATGTCTACGTTTTTCTCCTCTTTGAGATGGTGCTACTAAGTAGCATCATTTCAAACAAAATTAAAACATAGCACCTAAAAGAAGATGGTTAGATTAAGGAAGATGCCCCAGTCATTCAAGGAGTGACTAGGAGGAAAAATGATGGGAGTGAAGATGAAGATTAGGGATTGAGGATGCCCCCTCAAGAGGACATGCAGGTTTAAGAGAACATGGTTGTGCTCTCGAAATGAATGAGAGGATTCAAGAGTAGATGGGTAATATGAGGCAAAATGATGGATGAGAGAGGATGCTAATATGAAGAGATAAAGACAAGCACACATGGATTCTAGGACAAATATGATGTTGCCTTGGTCAAGCTACAAGCCAAGATGGATTGATGATGGATGGAGTGTTGTTGATGAGGGAACGATATATCCAAGAACACCACAAGGATATGGAAGGATACATCCTATGGATGATGATGATGATAGTGTTGTTGATGAGGGAAGGATACATCCCAAAACAACACAAAAGGATAGGGAAGGATACATCCTAATGATGATGACTAATTCAAGGCTTGTAGCAAGGATGGGAACAAGACAAAAGATGTAATTAGATGATTTGTGGTAGATTGAATGGATTAGGCTTGGATGGAGATGTGAGACTATTAAGATGAAAGAAGATGATGGAGGGAAAGATGCAATGCACTGGAAGAGATAATGTAATCCTAATGCAATTTTCCATTTTCAGAGCACTAATTTTTGCTATAGCATAAGACACCAGGTACCATAGTATGTGGAACCAAGGCGAATTAGTGTCTAATGCACACACAAACACAACAAACAAGGAGGCTATCCCAACACCCCAAAGTCGTGATGAATTTGGTCAGGACAGGTAGTGGGATAACCACAAGCACAAAAGGATGCCCCAACATAACACAAGACCACAGGGATCTTGGTGGATACTGCATAGGACAACCAAGAAGACATAAATAGATAGAAAGATCAAGATATGCCCCTATATTAACCAATCAAAACATACCATAATATGATAGATCATGGCGGCCTTGACAAGTGATGATAGGGAGCTCAAATGATAAATAGAAGCCAAAAGTATCAAAAGATTGCAATCAATTTCAAAATGTCCTCTTCCATGGGATCAAGAGGATGGATAGGGTTGATGAGGTATGTTAGGTAGGATACATCATGTTGAGACCAAAGATGGATACTAAAATAAAAGATCGATTATGATGTAGGAGATTCTAAAACTAGGTAAATCTTGTGATACAAATGGATCCCATTTGTGAAGAACCATTTAGATAAGGACATACTTGACAACATGACACAAGGCATGAGACACAAGAAACAAGACTGACACACCCTACAGACCCAGGGGCTCGGGGTTGATCAAATATTAGCCTTGCCTACGTGAAATCACAGAGCCCTCGTAGTTTGAAAAAAGACCATGGGTAAAAGAGGAAAGAGAACAATATAGACCTAGATGGATGGTGCAGATTGGACGGGAAAATACCCAGGGGAAGATCAAACAATCAACCTTACCTACGTGAAAGCATAGGGGCAACATAGTTCGACACAAGGCCAAAGATAGATAATGGAAGATGACAGACTAGACAAGAAGAAAAGCCCCAGGGGCAAATCAAATGATCAACCTTGCCTATGTGAAAGTGCAGGGGAAATGTAGTTTAACATAAGGCCAAAGATAGATAGTGGATAAAGGACAATGAGATGACCATTATAAATGGGTAAAAGGATGGAGCCAATATGATGAGCCATGATAGGTCGTATGGATAGAATGGTTGATATGGTGGATGTGGATTATGTGAAGCTCAGGGATGGGATAGTTATCCAAGTCATCAAAAGATGGATTGGGAGGAGGAGACGATGGATAGATGAATAATGAAGAGTGATAGGATATTAGAAAGATGGGAGATATAGATAGGAAAGGTGATATTGAGATGAATGGAATTGGTTTGCATGGGGTAGCCTATAGCTAGATACCAATGACAATGGATTATCTGATGGGAAGATCATAAGATGGAGACAAGGGGATAGCAACATCTTGATCAGGAGGAATGAGTGATAAGGGGTCGAGAGAGGGATTAGGTGGTATGACAAGATCTAGATTTATGGAAGTGGGTGATAAGGGCTCATGAGATGGGGTGATTGGATCTTGGGTGCGAAGGGGATCATGGGAAGGAGTGGATGAGCTAGTGTGATCTTGAGATGGAATAGAGAGGATGGTAGGATTAGGATTCAGTTGAGGAAAGGAATCGTGAGATGGGATGGATGGGGGACTATGATCTTGGGATGGAGTGGATGGCATGGTACGATATGGATTTGGAGGGGATATGCTTGTATGCTTTGGATCAAGATCTTGGCATGGCTCATCGTGTGTGGCAGGCATAATGATGGAGGAGTGTGGGAGGGAATCCTCAGGTGGGGGAGATAGGAGGATGAAGGATTCATGAAGGTCATGGGATTGAAGCTCGGTAATATTAAGACTAGGAGGAATGGATTGTATGTCTCCAATGGATTGGGTGGATCTAGCAGTAGAAGATGGGGATTCAATGCATTCAACGGGTTTGATAGGCTCAACTGTTTAGATGGTGTTAGGAATGGTAATGGGAGGAATAGGTGTAGGATGGAGGAGGGCCTCATCACTAGTGAATATACATGATAGAGTGGGAGGGCATTGTTTCACAACATCAAGATGTGGATTTGGGGATGTCTCTTCTATCATGAGTCCTTGGACGATATTTGGAAGGGATGTAGGATTGGGAGGGGTGATGGGAATGGACGGAGGATTACGGATGGTTGGAGGACTCAAATTGGGGATTGGTGGATTAGGATTAGAGGGAGGATTAAGATATAATGCGGTGAAGGGGGAGTGATGTAAGAGGAAGTGGATGATGAATTAAGATAGGAAGATGTGGATGTTGGATTAGGTTGAGAAGATGTGGATATGGGATTAAGATAAGAGGATGTGGGTGGTGGATTATGATAGGAACGTGTGGATTTTGGATTATGATAGCAATATGTGGAGGCTAGATTAAGATGGGAATACATAGATGTGGAATTAAGGTAAGGATATTGGGATGGTGGATTATGATATGAAGGTGTGGATGTTGGATTAGAATGGGAAGATTGAGGTGGTGGATTACCATAGGATGACATGGATGGTGGATTGGCATAGGAGGATATGGGTGATGGATGAGGATAAGAAGATTGAGATGGTGGATTATGATAAGAGGAATATTCGAATGGTGGATTATGATAGGAAGGTGCGGGTGTGGGATTAGGACAGGAAGATTGGGATATGGGATTAAGGTAGATATATTGGGATTGTTGATGATGATAAGGATAGGAGTATGGGGAAGGTGGATTACTACAAGAGGATGTGGATATTGGATAGGATAGAGGTAGAGAGGGAGGACATGATGAATATGTGGATGGTGAGGATACTAGATATCCCTTGTCAAGGGTAGCATAAGGATTGTTATTAGATGCGAATGAAGGCATGTGGGGATAGTTCAAAGGAGTGGTTGGATTTTGGGAGGATATTGGAAAAAGCTTGCTAGCAATAATAGAATCAAGGGGATCTATATTTTACTGTTCTTGATCAACAAGACTTTTTTTATCGTCATCAACCCAGTTAGGATTCCCCTTGACTACTATTATTGGTTGTGCAGGAAAAGGATAAGGATTCATGATGTTAGATGGAATTGATACATATTAGAAGGAAAGAATGGATGATGGAAGAGGATGGATTGGAAGAATATGGGGGAAGAGATCTTAATACTTTGTTTGATATCAGAAGATCTTGGATATGGATGGGTCGAAAGCCGAAATTGGGATTCAAGTTAAGCTCAGATTAGGATTGGATAGAAGCTTAGATTAGGATTAGATTAAAGCTCAGATTAGGATGATGGGATTATAATTGGATTGGACCTTATATTAGGACTAGATTAAAGCTTATATTATGGTCCAAAACAGTCCAGGGGTGATAAGATTGAGAAAAACTAAAAATTAATTTATTTTTTTTAAAATTGGTTTTTTCTACGTCGTAGTAAATCGCGTTTTCGGAGGTCTTCAAAATAGAATTTGGGGTTGAAACTTGTGCCAGTCTATGAAATTGGGATGTTGAATGCACACTATTTTAGGGACTGAATTAGTACTCTTGGAGACCTTTTTGATGGTGTAAATGGTTCTGAATTTTAAGCACTGAGTAGAAAGTTATGACCCCAACAAGTCGGGGTAAATAAATTCCTATTTTTATTTTTAAATTGGATGGTTTGGGGATGAATAGGACAAGGAAAAATGATTGGATGATGATTTTGGACCAAGGAAGATGTAGGTTAATTATGGTATGAAGGATTGACTCTTTGGATTTTGTATGGGGAGAAAATTTGCCTAATCTGGGGCAAGGTCACCTATCTTGGGGCAAGGTCACGTGTCTTGGGGCCAAGTTGCCCAAGCTTGGGTAGGGTCACCCCTTTAATCACAGGGCTGCCCCTTTGAGGTCACGGTCTCCCCTTTGAGGGTATGGTCACCCCTTTGAGGGCAGGGTCGCCTGTTATAAAAAAATTGATCAAATTTAAGTTGTACAAGCTGAAAATCAGTTGAGATAGAAGAGAAAGGTCACCCCTTTGAGGGAAGTGTCGCCCCTTTGAGGGCAGGGTCAACTATTCTTTGATCAAATTTGACTTGGATAGGGTAAAAAATAGTTGATTAAGAAGGGCAAGGTCGCCCCTTTGAGGGTAGGGTCGCCTAAATTGCTTCCAGATTTGACTGTTTGGAAAACAGTCAAGTGATGATGATAAACGAGGTGAGTAGTCCTCCAAGATGGGAAAACGAATGCATGAAATGGGTGAATGATCACTTGGAACAAGAGAACGACAATCGAAATAGGAAAATGAACCCTCAGAATGAGAAAACGGATGTATGGAACAGGTGAACAGATACTCAGAATGGGAGAACGATGCTCGGAACGGGAAAACAAACGCTCAGAATGAGTAAACGGATGCCCAGAATGGGTGAACGGATACTCAGAATGGGTAAACGGATAGTCAGAATGGGTGAATAGATACTCAAAATGGAAGAACAACGCTCATAGCGAGAAAACAAATACCCAGAATGGGGAAACAAACTAATAAAATAAAGGTGGAAATGACTATCTGGAGGGCAAGGTCGCACCTTTAAGGGCAGGGTTGCCCCTTTGAGGGCAAGGTCGCCCCTTTGAGGGAAGGGATACCCCTTTAAAGGTAGGGTCTCTTGTCCTAGGAAAATTGATCAAATTTGACTTGGACAGGGTGAAAAACATCTAAGATAGAAGGGCAAGGTCACCCCTTAGTGGGTAGGGTTTCCCTTTTTAGGGCAGGGTCGCCTCTCTTTTTTTGTCGCTCTCCCCACTTTATATACCCTGTCGGTAACACGTGGTTGGGATCATCCCTTTGGTTGATGAAATCCCCAAGCAAGTCCTGCTAAGAAAAAAAAAAAGGGTACAAAAAGGACTTAAGTGGACTATGATTTCTCTTCACCCAGGATCACCAAATGGTGCAAGTGGATTGGATTCATCAATAGTCCACCAACAAGCACCGAAAATAGTTTTTCTACTTCTAAGAATGCAAAATAGAATAATCAAGGAGGTGGAGATGAAAATTTGGATTAGTCGGGGTTGGAGGGCACATAGTTGCATCACTTACTTGAGGAGGTTCTTGCCCATCTAGGGTCAAGACAGGAGGATGAACAATTGGCGATTAGAGAGAGGGAGAGGTCTCCTAGGAGAAAAGAGGTTATTGTAGAGAAGGAGATAAAATTAGTCGAGCACATGAGGGATCTTTTGAGAGCTCGTCCTCCTACGTGTGACGGGACTGGTAGTGGTTTGGAGGCTAAAACATGGTTAATAGATTTGAACAGGTGTTTTTCTATGCATCCATATGGTAGCAACACTAATGCTAGGTGTGTTATCATGCACCTCAAAGGTTTTGCTTCCATGTGGTGGCATTTGGAGGAGTAGAAGATTTGTTTGGATATAGATTTAGTCTCATGGGATATGTTTTTAGATAGATTCAGAACTTGATTCTTTTTCGATCATTGGTGGCAACGTCGTGTGGATGAGTTACATAAGCAAAGGGAGATGGCAATGCCAGTTGAGTAGTATGAGTGGAGATTTTATGAGCTTAAGCAATATGCTAACATAAGAGATGATGAAGGTATGCTAGTACAACATTTTATCAAGGGCTTGAATGCTCGTATTAGTGGGGGTGTTCGTGTGTTTGAGATGAAAACCATGGAGGTAGTTAGAGAGAAGGCTTGGATAGTAGAGGAGAATTTGGCCATGGCTCTAGGTGTTCATACAAGAGTATAGATTGGTAGTGCACCTCTGGTAGGTTTCAGTTCTTGAGGTGGCTAGACTCAGACATCAGGCCCCTCTAGGAGCCACCATGCACCCATTAAGGGTGGTCAACAACAACAACAATAGCATCTCTCAATCAAAACATAAGAAATCTTAGTCTCAACATGGTGGTAGGTGGTTTTAGTCTAGGAAAGACAGGAATTAGAGGTGAACAAGCATTATCATTCTGATCAACTAGCTTAGAGTTTATAGTCTACAGCTAGCAAAGGCAATTTTTAGCAGTTTAGTGCACCCCTAGGTGGTAGAGGATTTGATAGAGGTACAGGGTGTTTCTCTTGCAGATAGTAGGGTCACATTGCTAGACACTATCCTCACAAGGGCACATCTAGATTTAGTCAGAGGTTGGCAACTTCAGAGCCAATAGTAGGGGATGCAGGCATATCACACAGGGTTTGTGCAACGATTGATAACAGCCAGACCGAGCACCAGGGTACAATGGTTGAGACTATAGGTGTGTTATAAGGTAGTAGAGCCTCTATTTTCTTTGACTCCAGTGCTTTAGATTCTTTTATTTCTCCTTTCATAGTGGCACGATGTGGACTAGTGGTAGTGAAGCAAGATAATAGGTGGCAGGTTGAATTGGCCTTCGGTGCTAAGGTAGCAGTTGAATCTCTGGTTCATGATTGTGGATTAACGATTGGCTCTCTTTGTGCCATAGTATTATACCCCTTGGGTTATTTGATATTGTGTTGGGCATGGATTGGTTAGATGCTCACCGAGCAGTGATAAATTATCGGTGTAAGTCAGTGCAATGTGTAGATGATTCAAGCAAGAGGTGGAGGTAGTTTGAGTTCAAAGGTCTATTTCCTTGCATATGATCTCTACTATGAAATTGAGGGGGTGTATGCATGAGGGATGTCAATTTTTCATGATATTAATTAATGATTTGGAGTTAGGAGAGAGCCGTGAAGTGTACCTTGAAAACCATCCTATCCTTAGGTAGTGTGTTGATGTCTTTCCTAGAAAGATTTCAGGGATGCCACCTAAGTGTGACATCAATTTAAAAATAGATCTTGTACCTAGAGTTGAGCCTATTTCCTAAGCCCCATATCAGATGACCACTCAAGAACTTAAGGAGTTGCAATTACATCTTGAGCAGTTGTTGGTGAAGGGTTTTATTCACCCTAGTTCTCTCCTTTGGGAGCACCAGTTTTTTTGTGAAGAAGAAGGATGGATCCCTTTGATTGTGCATTGATTACCAATAGTTGAATAAGGTGATGGTGAGGAATAGATACCCCTTACCAAGGATTGGTGATATTTTTGATCAGATCAAGGGTGCTAGGGTATTTTCAAAAATTGATCTTAATTCAAGATATCATTAGTTGTGCATCTTTGAGTCGTACATCCATAAGACCACATTTCGCTCTCGTTATAGGCATTATGAATTCACTGTTATGTCGTTCAGGTTGACAAATGTGTCTTTTGTATTCATGAGTTTGATGAATGGTGTATTTCATACTTACCTTGATATATTTTTATTGGTATTTCTACATGACATTTTGATCTATTCGAGGTCTAGGGAGGAGCATTTAGATCAATTGCTATAGTGTTTGAGGGAGAACCTATTGTATGCAAATATGGAAAAATGTGAGTTTTTCTAGACAGAGGTGAAATATTTGGGTCATGCTATTTCTATTGAAGGAATTGTTGTGGATCCTTCAAAGATCCAAGCCATCATTAATTGGCCTTCACCCACTAATGTTTTAGAGGTTCATAGTTTTATGTGTTTAGCAGGTTATTACCGACGATTTGCACAAATTTTTTCAAGGATAGCCCACCCCATCACTTCTCTTTAGAGGAAAGGGAAGAATTTTATTTGGTCAGAGAAGTTCCAAGAAGCTTTTCAGACACTTAAGGAGAGGTTGACCAGTGCACCTATCTTGGTAGTTCCTAATCCTACTGGGGATTTTGTGGTTTGTACATATGCATCCTTGGAGGGTTTGGCAGCAGTGTTAATGTAGGATGGTCACATGATTTCCTACGAGTCTCACAAACTGAAGGATCGCGAGTTGAACTATCCTACTCATGATATGGAGTTAGTCATTGTGATTCATGCTTTGACGAGATGGAGAAAATTTTTGTTGGGACATTGGTTTGAGCTACATAGTGATCATCATAGTTTAAAGTATATTTTCATGTAGCCTAATTTGAATGCGAGGCAGAGATGGTGGATAGAGTTCTTGTGTGAGTATGATTTTGACATGAAGTTCATTCAGGGAAAGGAGAATGTGGCAGCATATGCTCTTAGTTGGTAGAGACACGAGCTTTTGATAGTGACTCTTGGAGTGGACTTGAGGAGTCAGATCCTTTCAACACTTCTTTTAGATAGTTGGTATCAGGAGGTGAGGTCAGGGGTGGAGTAAGGAAGAGTTTTAGAGGGTAGATTTTGAAGGATATTCCCTTCAGTCAGATTGAATTTTGTGGCACTTGGGTCACATTTATGTTCCTTCCTTAGGAGATTTTTATAATTTGATCATGTCAGAGGCACATCAGACACCCTATTCAACTCATTCGGGTGTTAAGAAGATGCACACAGACCTTCATCAGTTGTACTTTTGGGCTGGAATGAAGAGGGATATTGTTGATTTTGTGATGAGATGTTTGGAGTTTTAGAGAGTGAAGGTAGAACATCAACATCCTACAGGTCTTTTTCAGCCACATCTTGTTCCTCAATAGAAATGGGACATCGTTTCATTAGATTTTATTGTTGGTTTTCCTATGTCTTCCCATCGGCATGATGCCATCATGGTTATTGTGGATAGGTTGACTAAGGTGGCACACTTTTCTCCTATTCGATCCTCATATAATGCTTTATCTTTAGCTATAATTTACATGGAGGATATTGTTAGGTTGCATGGGATTCCTCATAGGATTATCTTAGATAGAGATCCAGTATTCACTTCAGCTCTTTGGATATCCTTACAACATGCATTAGGGACTCAGCTGAACTTTAGTTCATCTTATCATCCAAAGACTAATGCAAAGACCGAGAGGGTCAATCAGATCCTCGAGGATATGCTTCAGATGTATGTTATGGATCAACGGTCTCATTGGGAGGATTACCTATATTTGGTGGAGTTTGCATACAATAATGGGTATCATAGTTCTATTGGCATGCCTCATTTCTAGGTGTTGTATGGTCGTCCTTGTCGGACCTCATTGAGTTGGGACCGTCTTGAGGATCGATTCCTTCTTAGTCTAAAGATGCTTCAGGAGATGGAGCAATAGGTGATTTACATTAGAGAGCATTTGGTGGCAGCCTAGGACAAATAAAAGAAATATGCAGATGCTCATAGGGTTGACCGTCAGTTCTCAGTTGGAGACTAGGTATTCTTGCAGGTGTGTTTGCGAAAGAGTCTAATCTGCTATGGAAAAGGCTCTAAGCTCACATTGTGCTTTGTTGGGCCTTTTGAGGTGTTGGAGAAGATTGGTCCTATAGTATACCATCTTGCTTTTCCACCTAGTCTATCATGTATTCATGACATGTTTCATGTTTTTGTTCTCAGACGTTATTATCCAGATATTTATCATGTTCTTTATTGGAATGCCTTACATGTAGAGGATGGACAGCTGGCTTTGGAGCCTGTGGGCATCATTTAGCACAGGTGACACACCCTCAGGGGTCGAGACATTGAGCAGGTGAGGGTACAGTGGGATCCTAATGATGAGTCTTCTACTACATGGGAGGATGCATCCAAGATGAAAGAGTTATACCCATCTCTATTTGTAGGATTCCTTGAGTAAGCCTAGTTCTAGGGGGAGGATGTAGTGCCCCTCAGTTTGCTTGAATTTGGATATTATGATACTTTGATGCACAGTTCTGATGATACTTGATGACACTTTTATCACTGATGTTTATGCTTATACCATGCTTAGTAGATCAATTTAATTGATAGAGTGGCTTATTATTGTTATCAGCATTATGTGATTATTGGATGTATTTTCTTATCATGTTATTAGTATTTGATCATTGTGTGTCGATGTATTTTGGTGAAGGGGAATAGTGTTGCATCTCTCGCTTGCGAGTGCCTAGCAATGCTGTGATTTTCCCCTTCACAGTGTGTTTGACTGTTTGTCTTTATACATGCTCAAGTGTGTGGTTTGTTGCAGGTTGCAGGTACCAGGCATTGACTCCACCTAAATTGTCAGGCTTGAGTGTGCCTTAAACCCAATGGAGATTGTTGATATGGAGATAACATTTGGTCCCTGTTGAGCCATCATCCTTGATGAGGATGAGTATCCTATTGTACTACCTTGTCAGTGTGGTTAGTTCAGTTTAGTCTATTAGTGTTGTCGTTGTGTTGTTTTCTGACCCACTATGAAGTCAAGTATTGTTGGTATTTCATATATTTGATTTAAAGTTGGTCATTAGTGCTTTGATTAATGATTGCATTATAATAAAAATTATTGTAGTCAAAAGGTATTTTGATAATTTAAATAAATGTTTTAATACACTTGTGGTTTTGATAAATAAAATATTATTAATGATTTTACTTAGTTTAAATAAATTAAAAGTGTGAGTAATAAAGAAATATTAATATAAATACATTGTGCAAACAAATTGAAAATAAGGATTAAATTAACAAATAAAATATCTTAAATTGATTTATTATGTGCAATAAATAAGGATATGTATGTAAATAAATATATTTTATATAGTGGCAATTAGCACTAGATGGAAATTAATAAAATAATTAAAATTAAGAAAGGGCATGCAATAGCAGAGAGTTAGGAAGTAGATAATAAATAAATTAATTTGCTAAAGAAGAGGGGTTGTTGCATAATTTTTGGAAAACTAATCTTGTTTCTCTGCCCGTGAATGTTTTCTGGTTCTTGGAGGTTTTCTTTTGGGGGTTTTTACTGTAGAAAGAAGATTGTTTATAGAAATTGCTAAATTGTGGTTGTGGGAAAACTGGAGCTGTAACTTGGAATATGGAGCCGGTAGTGATTTTCAGCTCAACCATTCGATTTAATTCAGGTTCCACTGTGTTTCCTCAATTTTAATTCTATTTGGAAAATGAATAATGATTGAATGTTTTGGCTGTAGCAAAATAAGTTCTTATTAATTTTTGAGTGTGTAATTTAGTAAATGTATGAGCTGGAAACTTTCGAATCCTTTCTTGAAAATTGAATTGGGTTAATTTTGTAGTTTCCATTCAAATTTTAAAACCCCAATTGTTTTGTGTATGTGGGAATCATGTATTTAATTTGCAAATATATAAGTTTTTGTGTTATATTCAGTGACAAGACTATACAGGCTTGATTATTTTTGCTTATTCTTCTTGTAATATTTATATATATAAATATATATATAAGTGTCTGTATTGAACATAAATACAAACAATATATATATACATTCCTCTAAATATTTGATTGATACTTTGTTTGAAAAATCACCTGAATAATCAAATCATTGATTTTAATTTATGTAGAGGAAATTTATTAAGTTTTTTTGCGAGGCTTTAAGCATTCATAGGGTCGTGCATCCTCTATGATGATGGCTGCACTATGGAGAGGGTGCTTCCCTCCATAGGCAACAAACCCTCTATAGAGGGTCATTGGGCCAAAGGCTAAGAATGTCGATTCCTTGTTTAATTCCGTTTGGTTGTATTTAGTATGTTATTTAACTTTTATGTATATATAAGTGTGTGCTTACTTTCAGATGTTTGATATGGACAACAATTTGTAAATTAATTATTTATAAGTTTATACAGGTATATATATATACAAAAAAAATTATATATACATTTAAATAATTACATTTATCTCATTAGCATCAACTTTATTATTGAAAACAACATTAAGAGTATACGCATATAAATATATATATATATATATATATATATATATATATATATATATATATGTACATACTCATACATGTGTATATATTTATATATACAAATAAATATATATATATATATATATACATAATCATACATGTGTATATATTTATATATACAAATACATATATATATATATATATATATATATATATATATATATATATATATATATATATATATACTTGTATATGTATCCTTGTATATGAAATATGGCGTTAGGAAAAGAAGAGAATATAATGAGTTTTGCTTCTACAATATATGGTTCTAATAGCTATCTAATTTGGAAACTAGATAAGGAAAGCCCAATTTATTATAATTAAATAATTTTGGAATTGATGAAAAAGAGAAATTAGACTAATTCTTTAGAATTGCAAATATGGAATGCTTTTGTAATTGCGTACTATACTAGTTGTAAACCCACCATGTGTCTCTTGATCACGTTAATGGATTAGTTTATATAGAATTAGATTATCTTTTGATTAAGATGGACAATTAGTAAACTAGAGATGGTTGCATTGTAAACCCATTACGTATCCTATGCTTTATATTATTGGTTGAGTCGTTATATGAAGTAAGTGAATGGTTATTGATTTGGGATTAATTGTGAGTTATTGTTCAAATGTTTAAATCTCAATGCAAGTGGGTTTTGGAAGTATTCCAGAGGCTAGGGGGAAATTCTCTTTTGATGGAATTCTTGATAAACTTTTAGGACGGTTGTTTTGTATTGAATGAGTTTATGAGGGTCATTAGGCTTGCACGATATGTTCTTCACTGTGGTTGGAACTTGTGTACGGGATGGGTTTTGCCTCGCCTTGTTGTGTATGTTTATGAGGTTTGTGTGATTGTGCAAGTTGGCTTTGCCCTATTGTTTTCTTTGGGTCTCCTAGTTGCTAGTAGGGGAGTGGATCTCAATGGGGGTTGGTGCACAAAGTGGTGCCCAGGTAACCCATGTGAGAGTTTCTTAATTAAGTGATAACCTAAAATGAGTTAGGGAGTGGGGTAGTATTCACACTAATCAAAATAAGTGATTACCTCACTCATGGCTCAAGTGCTTGTTTAGGCTTGAGATTAGATGAGAAGGTCTGGAATGGAAAGATCAACTGCCTCATTCCTAGGAGAGGTATGTTGGTTCCGCATAGGTTTGTATGGGGGCTGAAGGTCAATAGAGGCTACCAAGGTAACCAAGGATGGGATTCAGGGCCTAGGAAGATTTTCCAGGGTAACTCATAGCAAAATATGTGATGATACTCCTACTATGACAACCTAGTATTCTATTGCCTCTTTTCTCCCTTTGATGTTGTGTGCCTCTAGAAGTGGTGTTACTGTTGCATGATGTTGTACTGTACTTGTACATTGGAGTTAGGTTAGCCCTTGTGTAATCTTTTATCTCTTGACTATTGTGGTGGGACCTTAATGCTATCTCCTAGCACAGGGGGTGAACCTTAGGGTTCCACATGGTCAGGTGGAATGTGCCTTGTACTCCATTGGGTTCCCTCGTTTTGCTCATGTTCTTGGTGATTATTCTTGGATATGAAGACTTCTGCACTCATTCCTATTCATGTGGATTATATTTCATGTACTTGTATTGTACCATAAATCTATTGTTTCAGGTATTATACTTTTGATGTACTCTCCTCACATGTGTTTGAGGAGATATTGTTGTTCATGATGTAACGATGTAATGATGCAATATTATAAATTATTGTTGAAATTTCTCTTGTAATTAGTAAAGTTAACGATGTACCTTATTTATATTAGTTAATGAAATTGATTTTGAATGGTATCTATTGATGGCATGTCATGGTAATGGTGATGCTTTTAACGATATTATTTGGAGATGCATACCTTGATTCTGATGTGTACTACAACCATTAAACCTTATAGAGCATTGATTTGGACAGAGAGGTACCTAAGATTTCATATCTTGAGGAGTGACTTCCCAGGGTTTAGGTATCTTAAGGAGTCACTTCTAAGATATCATATCTTAAGGAACTTCTTAGTACGTTAAGATACCTAAATGTGATTCGAGATGGTAGATCAATGTCTTGTTTTGAATTAGTTGGCATAGCTTAACTTTATTAATGTTTAGATACGTTTATCATTCTTGTTATTTTCTCTTGATATGCAATATTGTACTCTCTCTTGTAATGGATAATGTAAATGATGATTCTTGCATATGTTAATTAATTAAATGGTCTTTGATATTGCTATATAGATGACATGATACAAATGATTCATAGTGGTTGATCTTTCAATGAGATAGATTAAATGAAATTCATATTGTTAGTTGGATTTGTTCAATGTGATGAATTATATGTCTTGCTAGTTCGATTAATGGGACTCTAGTAGCGTGGTCATGGAACCTTAGAGGACCTAGATTTAGAATGCAAGCTATTGTAAATTCTGCAATCCTTAATGTGTTGCACTTCGAAAAACAATTGTATTGTTATCTAGTATTTTAACATGTTGTCCTCTAGGGTTTCGTGGCAGGGCGTTACATGATTCAATTCAATCATGCAACTATTGTAACATTTATAAGTGTGATGTATATATATGTTTATACAATTCTATTTTGTTGTTGTTATTAAATTGAGGCATACAAATATTCTTGTTTTGTTTAGTATAAGAAGAATAATGCATGTAAGCATACATATACAACATACATATATATACATATACATATATGTATATATATACACATACATATACATATATGGATATATGTATATGTATACACATATAAATGTATACATATACATATATATACGTATATCTATTTTGTTTCTATTCTTCCTATTTACATTTTATCAAAATTGACCCCACCAACTTTTAACATTTCTTGCAAAAGAGCAATATGAAATACTATTACAATTTCCTATAATCAAACTTCTCTTTTAGTTTTGTTTAAATAAAATTAATTATATAAATATTTAATTCTTCATTCTAAAACTAACTAAATGCTTTTTGTTTACATTTTTTTATCCATACCAAATAGTATGAAAATGATTACTACACTTGTAAATACTAGTTTCATTTTCTTTCCTTTTAGATCATGGATAATATCAATACTCAAGAAAACCAATTGCACAATTCTATTACAAGTCCAATCATAATCCCAAATTATTTTATGGGCTCAAATGCCTACTTCGAAACACCAATTGAGAAGTTAATCAAATCAATATCAAAACATTCTAACAAGATTGCTAAAGACATTGAAGAAGCAACTTACCATACTGTTGTTGTTGAAGAAGAAGAAATACACAAAATTGAAGATATTGCACAAAAATTCCATCAAACATGTGCTAAAGTTGTAGGAATCTGTGGATTTTTAAAAGATCTCTACCATGATGAATAGTATGAGCAAGGCTCATCACACCAAATTATTGAATAATTCCTACTGTTTTTGAATGATAACTAGTGTACTTCAACTACAACCATGTATAGTGTTTTCATTCATGTTAATAACTCATATGCACATACTCTGTAACACACCAATGTATTTCCAACCATATATCTCTTCAAATATCTTCTTTGTACATTAATTCTTGAATACATGTGTATATAATTGTATATTTTCTGTAATATAATCTGTAACATGTTTTAGATAAAATTATTATATATCTTTTATGTATGTAAATTAATTCTCATATATATGTATAGAATTGTATATATTTTGTAAACATGTGTTACATAAATTTATTATTAATCTTCTATATATATATATAAATTGTCATAATTGTACACTGTTAAACAAATATTTGTGATACGTAATCATAACTCATATGCACATACTCTATAACACCAATATATTTTCAATCAACTATCTCTTTATATATCTTCTTTCTACATTAATTCTCATATATTTGTATATAGTTGTATATATTTTGTAAACATGTTCTAGATAAAATTATTATACATCTTTTACGTATACAAATTGGCATAATTGTATATTGTAAAACAAACATTTTTTATACAACAAATTGAAGAAATTGCACAAAAAGTCCATTAAACATGTATTAAAGCTGCAAAAATCTTCTATATATATAAATTGTCATAATTGTATATTGTAAAACAAATGCTCGTTATATGTATTCATAACTCATATGCACATACTTTGTAACACACCAATGTATTTTCAATCATATATCTCTTTATATGCCTTCTTTGTACATTAATTCTCATATATAAGTATATAGTTGTATATTTTTTGTAAACAGGTTTTAGATAGAATTATTATACATCTTTTATGTATACAAATTGGCATAATTGTATATTGTAAAACAAATGTTTGTTATACAACAAACCAAAGATATTGCACAAAAAAGCTAACAAAAATGTATCGAAACTATAGAAATTTGTGGATATCTTGGAAGGAATTCAATTTTTTTTCCTTTGGACAAGTGTTGAAGATAAAAAAAGAACTCATTTGGTTGCTTGGGATGATGTCTGTCAACCTAAAAAGGATAGTGGGTTGGGAATCCGTAAAATTTGAACATTCAACACTAGCCTTTTGGGTAAACAGTTGTGGAATCTTTTGCTGGCCAAAAGTGAGTGGGCGAAAATTGCTTGGAGCAAATACTTACATGGTGCTAATGGGATTAGAGAATTTATATCTCATGATTTTAATCCTTCATATGGTTCTATGTTGTGGAATTGTATGTTGAAGGCTCGAAGGCTTGTAGCTAAGGATCTCTTTTGGCAGTTGGGTAATGGGAGGAGTATTTTGTTTTGGGATGATAATTGGTTTGGTAATGGGCCACTCAAGGATGATCTATGGGCTCTACCCTTTATGGGCCTTTGTATGCGAAGGTTTGGCAGATTTGTTGCTAACTATATTGACAGAGGTTGTTGGAGGAAGTTGCATGAGGTGAACCTTGGGCTGAAAATTATTTATAAGGCTATTTCTTTGGTTCATATTCCTTCTACTCCTTCTCCTAATAGGTTTGTTTGGAAGCCTTCCTCTGCGGGTAACTTCTCTGTTGCTTCAAATTTTCATTTCAATGATTCCTTTATTGGCGTGCCACCTTTTTGGGCTTTTGTTTGGTCCTCAAGATTGATCCCTAAGGTCAACATTTTCTTTTGGCTCTTTTGTCAGAACAAATTTTTATCTACTGATAATCTGATTAAAAGAGGTATTGTTATGCCCAATAGATGCTTTCTCTGTGAAGAGGAAGCAAATAAAACTTGTCATTTGTTGATTGGGTGTAGATATGTTGGTGTGATTTGGAAGCATGTGCTCTCGCTTTGGAACATTAGTTGGGTGTTTCCTGGTTCTATCAAAGATTTATGGTTTCAATGGGTTGGCCCTTATGTTAATCCGACTCTGCAGATCTTGTCATCTCTCACTTTGCCTCATTTGATTTGGGGGGTGTGGTTGGAGTGAAACAACAATTTTTTTAGAAATTCTACTCTTCTGGCTTTAGCTGTGGCCCACAAAATTTGTGCGGGAATTAAGGAAAAATTTCTTTCTGGAATCTCCTTTTATGTTGGTCATAAGATTAATATTTGTCCCTATGATATCTCTATTGCTCAAAAGTGGAAGTTTCCTTGTGATATATATCTTTCGGTCTCTAAAGGGAAATCTTCAAGAGAAGATGTTGCTTGGAAGGTGCCACTAGATGGTTGGGTTAAGATGAATTTTGACGGTGTGGCTAAAGGAAATTTGGGACCTGCTAGATGTGGGGGAGTGATTAAAAATTCTAATGGTAGGCTCATCTCAGTTGTGGCGCTCCCTTTGGGAATCCATACAAACC
Organism: Sequoiadendron giganteum; assembly: GCA_007115665.2. Lineage (NCBI taxonomy): Eukaryota > Viridiplantae > Streptophyta > Pinopsida > Cupressales > Cupressaceae > Sequoiadendron > Sequoiadendron giganteum. The sequence goes on from CM021101.1 coordinate 223,062,271, forward strand.
ACTATGCAGAGGCGACTGCAGTCTATCATGGACTCAAATTGGATCAAAGCAAAGGGTATAGGAAGGTCTGAGTGGAAGGTGACTCTCTGAATATTATAAACAATTTAAAGAATGCCTCACCTCCATCTTGGACTATTGAGGCCTTGGTTAGGGACTCTATTGAAATTATCAATTCCTTTGATAATGTTTATATCTCATATATATTGAGAGAGGGAAATATGTTAGCTGATTTGTTCGCTAACTTTGGTGTTAGAGAAAAAAAAGGAGTGGGATTTAAATGATCCTATTCCTTTTGAAGCATCTGCTATTATTAATAATGAGTGCTAATCATAGGTTGATCTTAGTTGGCTTGGAGAGGTGCATGTCCTTATTCACGTGGTTGAATGTTTTGAATGAGGATGTTAAATTTATGAGTATGGGGGAGGACTTTCACAAGGACCGGAGTTATAATTCATTATTGCATATTTTTCCTTTGGCTAGCTTCACATGGATTATGGGTGATATTTTCCTTAGTTTCTGGAGTCTTCTACTGATTATTTTTGCTTTGGGTGGTGTTTGTCTTAGTATCCTTAGGTTTTGGCTATGTGCTTCACTTCTATTTGTGATGGGTGGGGACATAAATCGTGCCAAGCCTAAGTCATGTGTTTCTACTAAGTAGAGGAAGGAGGTGTGGAGATTTTAGAGAAGGGTGGCGTAACTATGTATATGGAGAAATTGTATGGCTACAATCCTTAGGTCACCAATTTGGTTGCTCAAGGGTGGAATGAGAGAACCCTGAATTTGGGTGGTAGGGAAGTTGTGGTTGATGAAGAATTCATAGCCCAAATTATTGCCTTGGTTATGCAAGGTATGAAGGTGTTTAAAGACAAAAAAGAATCATAGGATGTGATGTCTATTTTCTTCAAAGGGAATGAGGTTGTTGTTTTGAAAAAGGTGAAGAGTGGTGGTTATCAGAGGAGTTCATTGAAAGTGTTGTGGTGGTTGAAGAGATTATGAGGTATGTCACCTTGGAAGGTAGGTATACGACGATTAACACTTACCATTTCCTTTTGATAAACCATTTCCGATATAATAAATGGGTTTCCTTTCCTTACTATTTGTTGATGTCACTTGACATGAGGATTAAGGAACGTATGAAAAAACCCAAGAACCCTATCTTGCATGTGGGGTTGATTCTCCCGATCTATGAACATGTCAAACTTCATGAGGTGCATAAAACTCTTTTATTTTCGAAGGAAAATAATGCTAAACCTCAGGAGGGTTATGAGACGGATTTGGGAGAGGAAAGGGTTAGTAAAAAATCTAAGAAGAGGAGGCTTATTTTGAGAAAATAGTATGAGTCTGATAGGGATGATGATGCTGACTATGTCCTAGATTTGTATGCCTCTTTTGAGGAGGGCCCCTCTTCCCCTATTTCGGGTAAAACTGGGAATAGGAAGCTGGATGATAAAGAGGGTTATATGAATTATAGTGATGATGTGGTTACAAACGCTCATCCTAAGGGGGTTAAGGAAAAAAATGAACTTTATGGAAAAGCTTACTCTCCTCCCCCAATGACTAGACAAGTGCAGGAGACTAAGGAGGGGAGCCGGAAGAGAAGGGTGTTGAGAAATGATAGCCAAATCTTGGAGAAGGGTTTCCCTCTTTCCCTGGCTGGAGGAATCTTTGGTGAGGCCTCTCCAAGTGCTAACATTGGGATGAAGCAGGGGAAGGAAAGGGTTGTGGGTGGTGGACATACTGTGGGAACTAGAAAAGCGGATGGGGATAGGATGTTGAAAAGGAAGATTGTTGCAGAGGAAATTGCTTGCTCCATTTGAAAGATGAAGACTCCTGTCTCTGTTGGAAAAGGTAAGAATATTTTTGCTGATAAGGTTCATGTTAGTTCTTCTAATGATGTTGTTGGTGCGGGGAAATGAGTTGAAAACTCTGATAGGGAGGAGTTTCTTGATGTGTTGGGCTCATCTCGTGAGAGTGCTAATGTGCAGTTTAAACTTTTTAAGTGGTTCTTTCATGAGATTAATATGATTAATGTTAGAATTAGAGGTGTTTCTAGTAAGGCCGAGGAACCTATTGTCTAAAGCTAAATTGATAATCTGATGGAGTCTCTTAATATTGTGGCTAATACTGTGATGGAGGAAACCATTAATTTGAAATTAAATTTGGAAGGTAGAATCTTATCCCTTGAGGATAAATTTGATAAAATGTGGAAAGTTGTGATGAAGAGTGGAGATGTCTCTAAGGTTTTGGGAATTTTAGGTTCTACCAAGGTGATCTCCCCTATGATTACTGCAAAGAAGAGAAAAGATATTGTGTCTACTGATGATACTGTTGTTGGGGGTAAGTTGTTGGATGTGGGTTGTGCTGGTGAGAAGGATGTTGTTAAAGGTAGTGTTTTGAGTGATGAGGTAAAAACTAGTGGGCTGGGGGTCAGAACTAGAAACAAAATGAGAGCTCAGGATAGGGCCTTTGGTATAGAGGTGTTTGATACTGTGGATAATGCATTGAAGATGGTTGCTACTGATATGGAAGCTGTAGAGATTCTGAACAACATGTAGTGCTATTGGTTGGTTACCTTCTTTTTGGTTGTTGGTTCATTGTCGTTGGGTTGATTGTTGCATAATTTTGTTTTCTTTTTTATCGGTTGTTTTCTTTTGTAAAGGGTTCCAAGCCCCTTCAAAACCCATTTTTTACCTGTAATCAAAACTATAGAAATATGTGCATATATGCACATAATTTAATTCTTACAAATGTAATATACTATTACATATATTATTACAATATAACATTATATTAAATGTGTACTTTAAATTATATACAACTTCAATTTAATTATAATAAAATACTATAAAAATTATAAATACTATGTAAATGATGCCATAAGATATCTTTGTGGAGCATATAATATAATATAATATTACAAGTACAATTGTCATGCCCAAAACATTTCACCAGAAAACCCAACTTTTTTTTTAAAGGGTAATCATTTTGTTAGCTAGGTTTCATGCCTGCGAAAAAAGTTGAGTCTAAACACAATGTCACGAATCTCAAAAGAGTTTGATGGGTGCTTCACAATCGTATTTAATAACTTAGTTGATTATTTTAACATGATGTTATAAGTAAAGGCAGGAGTTCAAACATTCCATTTACCTCTTCTAATTTCATTTGCATCGTTAGCCATCATTAACTAAGAGATCTTCATGTAGTTAGTTAAATAATGATTGTTCACATATTGATATTAGTTTCACCTTGGTATTAAAATTTGCTAATATGATCATTATCATCAATCTACGGTATTATCGTTAATTTAATCTCAAATGAGCAATGGTTACTTCCCATATGAGCCACGATAATTCAATATTATCCAATATTACCAACATTACCCTCTACCATGTTATCAATTACGACATATCTGAAATAATAATTCACTAGTCACGTAAATAATATTCTATGATTAAAAATAAAATTCTATTATAGCATACATAATAATATACTCCTATTCCATGCATTTGTATTACTAACTAACATGATAAAAAATACTAGTATCTTCATGATACAATTATATCTAATTTATAATCCTTCGCTCATATATGTGTGTGTGTGTGTGTGTGTGTGTATGTATGTATGTATGTATGTATGTATCACATTCAGGATTTAACATGAGCATAAGCAGATATTATAATAATATATTTCTGGAAATGTGTCCTGAATAAACTAGAGTAATAATATTACCCTTATTATCTTATTTTAACTTGATCATCAATTTATTGAGGATATTATGAGCTAAAAGCCAAAGCTATAATTTTCTTCTATGACTTTCTTGCAAGGAATTAATATTTTTATACTAATTTACAACCCTAGAGTAAAAGTCATTCATTCAATACTCCACCAACAATATTTTCTCATGTACCATCATTAAACCCCTTTTTTTATTGAGGGAAGGAAACAATAGGGGCACAGTAATCGCCAAACTAATTATTCCATCATTTAATATATCAAAGACAATGGAGGGAGTTGTGATTTCCAATAGAGTACTTTCCTTTGAAAATTTATACATTATCATTATCATTTCTCTTCCAGAGGGTTATTATTTGACTCTTCGATATTTAATTGGGTGGTTGAGTAGTAAATTTACAATGCTACAAGTGCGGCTATGCTGCTTAGACTGTATGTTGGGGCAATAAACATGACATGGGCAACTATTGCAACCAGTTGACTAAGATTCAATTTGGTTTGCGAAGGGAGACGTCTAGAATACGTAACATGAGCGAATTTCCATTAAATGACATTCTAGGGACATCAATAGATCCGATTTGATAGTCAGTCGAAAGGCAAGCCAAATGGAAGAGTTTGTAGAGTTTGTAGGCTGAGCAAGGGTATGTCGAATTATTTAAGGCAAGAGTCTCAAAATGAATGAATTAATGAGATTTTACTAACGTCCATGAGACCGAAATGGTCTAAGGGACCGAGAATCACAAAAAAATAAACTACGTAAACTCCAAATTCCTCTCGATGTTGGACCTTCTGTTATGAATTTTGATCAAAAAGTTGGAAGTTATGTTGATCTTCTCCTCATCGAATAACTCGTGCAGATTATCAATCCTTAAGTGGTCCACATACTAAGTACATAGATCCTTGTAGGTTGTGCAGTCCTTGATAAAGTGTCATTTTGTCTCCACCGCTCCTTCGCTACAAAACTTGCAAATTCTATCCTCCCATGCTTCTTTAGGAATAGTCCACCTTCTGGTCTCACACCTAAGATGATGAGACCTGGTCCTCAACTAAGCAATTAACAACCTTATTTTCCCTTTAATAGTTGCCCCTAAATAAGTTTTTTCACCGTGTTCCCAAGTTGGGTTGAACTCTTTGACAATAAATGATGTGATTACTGTGTTTTCTCGCTCACGATTTGAAGTATGCGATCACACAATCAAGGTAGTGCGTTGATTTCGGTTTTGCACCCAAGAATACTAGTACACCTAAGGAAGATTAGCTCGCTTCATTTTATTATTTGCTTGTTGGTTTGTTTAATTTTTATTTTTTTTGGTGTATGCCTTGGGTGATATCAAGGGGGCAATATATGATAAGACTGAGGATTTAAAACTATTCTTAAGTTTTAGAGACTTTCAACAATAGCATATGGTGGTGTACAACCAAATTCAACAACCTTTCGTAGCATCCTCCCCGCTTACTCCATCCATCAAATCATAAAGGGATGTTTTTTTTATTGGCAGACGTAGTAGTTGTGACTATGTTTGGTAGATATGTATGTTGAATGTGAAGCACAAAAAAGGCACACGATCAGTTTGACAGGATGCCTCAAGAAATGTGATCTCATGGAGTACAAGATTATAGGATAAACATAAAAGTGAATTTTTCTAACAGGTGTAAGCCAAATTTTTACAATGTTTACCAATGACCAATCCATTTACACTAAAATGGGAGCTTGGAATAAGGTATGGACATCAATTGAAGCATAAAGGCTGGAGGGAAAATTACTTGAAGTTGCACTACCTTCGTTGACAAAGTGACTCAAGAGGCGTGGTTCCTTAAATGCAATGGTTGCGGATTATGCACAAAATGGAGTTATTACAGAGACTTTAGAGAGTTTCAAGAAGGTGTAAACTTGCAGACATAAGGTCGAATCCCCAACATCCAACCCCAGAATTGTATTGCGGTTGCATAAACATGATTGATAGTGGTATATATGGAATGGTTTAGATTAAGCCAAGTACAACCGTTGAACATTTATCTTATTACAGATAGTATTGGGATTACTATTAACTCATATGCCCATGAAATAAACTTTGATCTATTGTAATTAATATTGAGAAAACTTGTATCTTTCATGCAGATAAAGTGAATCTTGCTCCTTTCCTTTTTCTATCAGGTTACAATGAAACAAAAACTTATCATATTACAACAAAACTAAAAGAAATACAATGAAGGATGCACAACAATTTAAGGCTTTCTCTCCACCCTATCATAATGGCATCATGGAGCCTCATGGGCTCTAGTCATATACCCGAGCAAGAAAAGTATTTCAGCCCCAAGAGGATGAATGAGGCCCTCTCAGAATTTTATGAAGGACATGAAAATAGGACAACATACAGACTAAATACACATAGATCCTTTATTCACCATATTCAACAAAAATCTACATAGCATATCACTCTCTTGCTACAACTAGACAAAGGCAAATGAAAATAGTAAAACTTATTTATTTTCTTTAGGTGTTGGAATTTAACTCTTTATCCCTCTTTCCTCTCCAACCAAGCCATTTGAATTATTCACTCCCCAAAAGGACTCCTCCTCTCCTCTTCCATCCTTCCTATCATCTTCTCTAGAGTTCTCCAAAAGGAGAAGTGGGTAACACCACTCATTATTTTTCTCTCAAAATATATAGGAGTTTTCAACTTTCCATGTGTGGAGTGTACCTCCTTCCATTAATGAGGTTCCTTTTTCTTATTCAAGAGGGTTACATGGATTTGGACAACCCCTCAATCTTTTCACCCCCATCCTCTATCAAAATTCGTCACTCTCTAATATAAGGACTTTTTCAGGGGTCATATCATGTCCTTGAGACACTATTGTGTGCCCACTTGGCCCCTACCATTATGGTATGCACCTTAGGGGGTTTATTTTTGTATCCCAACCAAGGAAATTGACCAACAACCCCCTTTTGTAGCCCACTTAAAATTCCATCCGAGTTTCACACTTAACCAAGGGTTCCTAACACTTAGACCCACTTACACTCACATAGCACATAATCAATTATCCCTTTAATAACACCTTCACCACCTTAACTTACCAACATATTATCTTTACTCGATTCGAATCCCTAGAAAGGAGGTCAAATTCATGATCACAAGGAGATGTCTTTGGATCTACTCAATGGTTTTCCCTTCTTGTACAGACACTTTGCTTTCTTGCACATTACCAATGCAATCGTAAGAACAATCATATATCACATGAATTTGATAGCTGAAATGAGATTTAATTGTACAACAATTCTATTTACAATTTTCAATTCATATTGCCAATTTACAAGTCCATACGCCTTC
>CM021101.1:223069431-223084582 GCA_007115665.2 Sequoiadendron giganteum
CATTGTACCCTGGTGCTCGGTCTGGCTGTTATCAATCGTTGCACAAACCCTATGTGATATGCCTGCATCCCCTACTATTGGCTTTGAAGTTGCCAACCTATGACTAAATCTAGATGTGCCCTTGTGAGGATAGTTTCTAGCAATGTGACCCTACTATCTGCAAGAGAAACACCCTGTACCTCTATCAAATCCTCTACCACCTAGGGGTGCACTAAACTGCTGAAAACTGCCTCTGCTAGCTATAGACTATAAACTCTAAGCTAGTTGATCAGAATGATAACGCTTGTTCACCTCTAATTCCTATCTTTCCTAGACTAAAACCACCTACCACCATGTTGAGACTGAGAGTTATTATGTTTTTATTGAGAGATGCTATTGTTGTTGTTGTTGGCCACCCTTAACGGGTACATGGTGGCTCCTAGAGGGGCCTGATGTCTGAGTCTGGCCACCTCAAGAACTGAAACCTACCGGAGATGCACTACCAATCTGCACTCTTGTATGAACACCTAGAGCCATGGCCAAATTCTCCTCTACTATCCAAGCCTTCTCTCTAACTACCTCCATGGTTTTCGTCTCAAACACACGAACACCCCCACTAATACGAGCATTCAAGCCCTTGATAAAATGTTGTACTAACATACCTTCATCATCTCTTATGTTAGCATATTTCTTAAGCTCATAAAATCTACACTCATACTACTCAACTGGCATTGCCATCTCCCTTAGCTCATGTAACTCATCCACACGACGCTGCCACCAATGATCGAGCAAAAATCAAGTTTTGAATCTCTCTAAAAATATCTCCCATGAGACTGAATCTATATCCAAACAAATCTTCTGCTCCTCCAAATGCCACCACATGGAAGCAAAACCTTTGAGGTGCACGATAACACACCTAGCATTAGTGTTGCTACCATATGGATGCATAGAAAAACACCTATTCAAATCTATTAACCATGTTTCAGCCTCCAGACCACTACCAGTCCCATCAAAAGTAGGAGGATGAGCTCTCAAAAGATCTCTCATGTGCTCGACTAAAATTATCTCCTTCTCTACAATAACCTCTTTTCTCCTAGGAGACCTGTCCCTCTCTCTAATCGCCAATTGTTCACCCTCCTGTCTTGACCCTAGATGGGCAAGAACCTCCTCAAGTAAGTGACGCAACTATGTGCCCTCCAACCCCGACTGATTCAAATTTTCATCTCCACCTCCTTGATTATTTTAGGAATCCTACTGTTCCTCACGATCAGACTCATGGGAACTTTGAGGAGGGGATTTCTGGCGATTAGCCCCATAACCACCTCCACAACCTCTCCACGTCCCTGACCTTGACCCTAACCTGTCAACATGATCCTACACAAACACCACCAAGGACAAGTTCAGGGTGTTAGACGAGGTCAACAAGGAAAAACATAAACTTGAAAATCTATGCAATTAAGACAACCTAATGGGATCTTGTATATACCCAGACTACCCAGTGTTAGAACTTGGGCTTTGATAACATATGTAACACCCCACCACAAAACCCTAGAGGACAACAAACTAAAATAATAGACAACGGTACAATTTTTTTTTTGAAGTGCAACACATTAAGGATTGCAAAATTTACTATAAATTGCATTCTAAATATAGGCCCTCTAAGGTTCGATGATTATGCTACTAGAGTCCCATTAATTGTGTAATGCCCTACCACATAACCCTAGAGGAAGTTGCAATAACTACTAAAGTGTACAATTTTTTTCTTTCTTTTAAAATGCAATAATAACATGAAAAGTTCATTAACTATCGCCAACATCCTCTAAGGTTACAAAGGTTAAATTGCTTCCAGTGTTACAAAATCATTTATCACAGAACTAACAAATAGTTGACTTAGGAGGAGTGTCATCACAATATTGCATGGGTTACCCTGGTGAATATTCCTAGGCCCCAGCCCCCATCTTGGGTTACCCTGGTAGCCTCTCACGACTCTCGACCCCACATGCAATCCAAAGAGGAATCAACTATCTTTCGAGAAGACAAGATATTGATCTTGCCATTCTAGGCCTTCTCATCTCATCCCAAGTCTATACTAACCCTTGAGTCCATGAGCAAGACACAATACTCTTATTTAAGTGATGAATACTATCCATTCCTCTAATATATTAATTAAATTATCACTGGATTAACTAAATCACAACGAGTTACCTTGGCACCACTTTGTGTGTCAGCCCTCATTGAAATCCACTCCCCTAAGACAACTCATGGAACAACATCCACTACCCAAGGCAACTAGCACACACAACAAATATTCAATACCCATCCAAAAACTTAAAGGTATCATATCCCCGTTCGTGGAAATCAGGCGATTTACTAAAAATGAAAAACACACTAACCAAGGGTAACAAAATGGGCTGACATTAAAATTACCACAACCCCCAAATGCATAACACAACTGGAAGACTTATAATGCATCTAAACCAATTTCCCAAAAAAATGAACAAAGGAAATTACATACAAAGGCAATTAAATAGGAAATAAACTACTCTTTGGATATATTAAATCCAATTTCCCCCCTTCCATAATTTACAGTAAAGAAATTTCCCAAGTAAATAAATTAAATTAAAGCCCCTAACAACCAGAGAAGAAAAAATCCAACTTATCAATATCTTCAATTTCCTCGATTACTTTTAATAAAATAACAATTTCTACTGAAAGATTACAACAACCAAATCTTTTATTTGTGCATATTATGCATGCACCAATTTAAAACAAATATATTTAAATAAATATATATAATTATATATACATAAAAATTTCTTTTTTTTCTACCAAATAAACATAACCTAAATATATATATATATATATACATATACATATATACATAATATATTACATATATTATAAATAAAAAAACCACTTAACAATAGAAGTTTAATATTCCATAACAGACGAACATAATAAAGTTCTTCTATTAATAAAAGCCACAAACTCCATTCAATGTGGGGAGGGGTGGTTGTGCTTGCACAACCGTACCCCCCCCATCTCCATACAATGACCATGTGTGTGGGGAGGGCCTGTGGAGGTATTACCTCCACTAACCTTCCCATAAAGCTAACATTTGAAACTAAAACAATTTCCATAGAAACAAATGCCCAACAATGGCAAGGAGATCGTCGTACGGATGGTAACAAATTTCTTCAGTACAGTCATAAACACTTTATAATTATATATATACTTTGTATATATGTATATGTATATATATATATATATATATATATGCACATATATGCATATATAATTTATATATAAGGAATTTCAAAATAATAGTTTAATTGGGGAAATAATTTATTTTTTCCAAAATGCATTCTACAGGAAACTTTTCCAACAACATCTGAAAAGCTAAATTATAGAGAAATTTTCTACAGACAAAATTTTTTAAATAAAAAACATAGAGGATTCTTTTAAATTGCCCAGACCATGAAACTAAAAGAGAAAGAACAATAAAATTCTTACAAATAATTTTACAAGAAATTTCCCGAGAAGATTTAATCCTACAGGATAAATTTCTATAGAAGACTAAATTTCTTCCCAACAAAGATTTTCTTTCCAGATCCCTAATTGTTTTCTTTTGAGTTCTTCTATGTTTACAATAATCCCAACTTAAAATTTGCAATGGTTTCCACAAAAGATTTCATTTCAAGAGAGGATTTCATTTTCACATAAAATCTCACACACGACATTTACAATTTTTAAACAAAACTCAAAGCTTTAAAACTTCCACAGACAATCTTTTCCAGAGAGTTATCTAAACTAAGAACCTTTTCAATAAGAAAATAACTAGAATTGAAAGAGGAACCTGAAATCCAACGCCTGAGAATATGTGAATTTCCAAAGTGCCTCCTGCACAGATCCAAGTATTTTCTCCCAAATTAACAAGAGCTTCCTCTAGAACAATAAAAATTCCTGAACACAAAAACTTTCATGAGAGTAATTTTTCAAAATTTCAACAACATGCAATCACAAAAACCTCCTCCTTAAAACCTCTTTTCCAACCAAATATCCTCTATCCTTCTTTCATGAAGAAGCTTCTCACTTCTTCCCATTATAGCCATAAATTTCTCCCCGTGAATAAATTTTCCCAACAACCCTCTTAAATTTTTCAAACACATGTTGAATACCAAAATATCTTTTAAAACCAAATTGCACAAAATCCTCAAGATATTTTAAAAATTAAAACATTTAATAATTTCTAAAATATTTAACATTTCTAATTTAACTTAATTCAACTAATTTTTTTATTAATAAATAATATAATCATAAGATTTGATTATTTACCAGTTAAATTCAATTAATTAATTAACATCTTCTAACATTAAAACCAGATTAACTTAATAATCATCTTAAATATTTAAATCCATTAAATTACCTTTTAGAAACTTTACAACATAATAATTTCAAAGCAAAATTAAACAACATTTAACAAACAAAACCAACTAGACCCCATGACACACTATGACTAGGGTAATGGCTTGACACAGTAATCCTAACTACTACCTCCCAATCAACATTACCGTTGGGCAATGGACACGCTCAAACCTATGAAACTAGGTGGAGTCAATGTCCTATACTTGCAAACCTATAAAAAAGGAATATATCAAACATGCATATATACATCATAATAGAACACATTGTGAAGAGGGAATCACAGAATCATAGGACACTCACAAGCGAGTGGTGCAATTCCATCACCTTCACCAATACAATATCACAAAACTAACGATTCTAACATAAATAATCTACTCATGTGCATATAACAATGTTAGTTCAAATAACCATTATGCTAATCAAAGGCATATCAAAATGATAACATCAAAATAAGGTACCATCACATCATAACATAAAATCCACATCCCTCTAAAGATAGCGATCAAATAATAAACAAGCATCATAGTGTATCAAAGTCTAAGTGCTAACAGAAACAAAGCAAAACAAGGTAGGGCACTATATGATACAAAGAGAAAAATGAAGGGGTGCTACAAATCGAACTAACAAGAGATATAATTCATCACATTGAACAAATCCATCTAACAATATGAATTCCATTTAATCTATCTCATTTAAAAGATCAACCAGTATGAATCATTCATATCATGTCATCTATATAGCAATATCAAAGACCATTTAATTAATTAACATATGCAAGAATCATCATTTATATTATTCATTACAAGAAAGAGTATAATATTGCATTTCAAGACAAAACAACAAGAATGATAAACATATCTAAACAATAAATTTAAGCTATGCCAACTAATTCAAAACAAGACTGTGATCTGCCATCTCAAACCACATTCAGGTATCTTGATGCACTAGGAATTTCCTCAAGATATGATATCTTAGAAGTGACTCCTCAAGATACCTAAACCTTGGGAAGTCACTCCTCAAGATATCAAATCTTGGGTACCTCTCGGTCCAAATTGATGCTCTCTAAGTTTCAATGGATGTAGTACACATCAAAATCAAGACATGCATCTCCAAATAATATCATCAGAAGCATCGTCATTTCCATGACATGCCATCAATAGATACTGTAGACATCTAAATTTGACCACTTATATTTGGCCAAATTTACCCTTTTCGTCTAAATATCTTCTTATACGCATTAATTAAATAATATTGCCATTATTTAATTAATACCCCTAAAGTCTTCTAAATCCCTAAGGTATTTAATTTAATTAAATACTTTATCATCTATCCTTTGTATCCAATAAATTAAATAAATAATTTTTATTTATTTACTTTACTCCCTCAAATGTCACATCCTCCACTTTTTCTTAATCCTAATTCATCTCCTAATCCCATCATTAAGGATGTGCACATTTCTAATCCATGATTAGGAGGTGTCACATCCTCCAACTTTTGCAAGTTTGCTCCTAATCATCATTAGCCACCTAACCCTCTCTTCTAATCTATCATTAACTAGTCTAATCACCCCCTTAGTCAACTCTTGTCACATCACAATGCAATTTCATGGAATTTTTAATTCCATTTATTTTTCCCATGTCCTTTCCAATGGAATTTTAAATTCCATTTATTCACCCCATGCATCTCTCTTCCCCATAATATTTCATAGGTCACATCAGGCACATGGGACATGGACCTCATTTAGGAGGACCTTGTCTTATCCACTAGGTACTTCCAATCATGTGAATTAAAAATTCACATTTATTTCTCCAATTTCTCCCATCCCCATGGTGACAAAAGAGGACTTTCTAAAATTCCTCACTTGTCACCATCAACCTCATACGGGGACAAGGACTTCATTTTTGAAGAAATCCTCTCCAATCTCAAAGTATTTGCAAGTACCTCCACATTACATGTCATTTTCCATGTCACTTATCATTTTTCCACCTCACACTCCCATGGAAAGATGTGAGGACTTGTGAGTCCTCAACTCACCACAACCCTCCATCTTGTCCATGATGGCTTAATCCTAGTCGATCATTCTTCTTTAAATTGAGAGGCTTGGTCTCAAGTTAAAGGGGTCCGACAAGCATTTGAGACAAGAGTTATTCATTTTGCATTCACTCTTTAGCATTCAAGTCATTTTAGCATTTTGCAGCCATTTGAATCCATTATTGCATTCACCTACCATCTTCATCTCAATACCCACTCCATTATTGTGCATGCATTTTTCCCTCAAAGGAGCATACAACCAAACATCATCAAGGGTGATGAGGTGAAAATAACCTCATCATAATAAAATCTGGAAAGCTCATTCTTGCTAATTCAATCCTAAGCCTGTACCAATTTATTAAACTTTAGAAGAAGTAATTACTTATTTTTAGAAAAATTATGCTTTCTTTCTTTCTTTTAATCAATTGAGGAGATTGTCCAAAGTAGGTTTAATGGGTTGATTTGAGTGTTGTTGTAGGGATTAACAGGCCATCATGCATTTGTTGCAAAATTTATCCAGCACGCGCCTCAAAGTAATGCTGTAAATCCACTCCTTGAAGCCTGGATGATGCGCTGAAGATTCAGTTTTAGTTGTTTTAATTCAGTTGTTTAAAATTTTATGGCTCTTCTTGAGCCTTCTGCATGTTTTAAGAAGCTTTAAAGACATCAAGTTAGTTTTAAGTTAAGGAAGAATTTTTCAATGGCTATCCATGCCATCGTAAATTTAGGATCTAGTTAGAAAGTTATCTATAAAACTGTAATTTCATAAGTAATAAAATAGATAGAGAAGAAGTATCGTTATGCTGTTTACATGGATTTGCAAATCATTGTTGTAATGAGTTATCTAGTTTCTGTTTATTGATAAATGTTGAATTCAATGATGGAGACTGTATGTCGTAAGAGGATTTGAACATCCGTAGTTTATGTGAGTTAAAGACGAAGTAGTAGCCCACGAGCTGGCCACTCGAGAGGAGTTAGCCTAGATAGATAAGTATTTTATTGATTAAGTTATTTCCTTTGCTTAGGGTAAATTGTTGTTCAGTAGAAAATAGCAAGTTGTTGAAAAGTTTAGTTAGTTGTTCTGGAGCACCATTGTCTTTAATTTGTACAAGTCTTCTTTTGTAGTTGATAATATTTCTTTACTGTTTAGAAGATGCTTAATTATTTGTTTCCTTACTTTTCTGCCTCCGTAGTTTACCAGTTATTTAGTTTACTTGTTTCCATGCTTTCTAGTTTAGTAGTAATGTTTTCTAGATTAGTTGTCTTATGCTTTTTAATTTAGTTTTCCTTGATTTTCTTAGAGTAAGATCATTTTTGAGTTAAGTAGTAATGGCTTTGGTTTAGTCTCAACTTCTGTAGTTTAAAAGAAAAACTGAAAATATAAAATGGGTTGTTTGAATAATCTCCTTTTGCAAACTGCCTTGGACACTACCCGGTCAACAATTGACATTCAATTATTCTAAAGTAGTAGGACCTAACGACAGCCTATCACTTTTTGGCGCCGTTGTCGGGGATACTTCTTAAAATCCTTTGAAAGTCTTTTTGTTTAAAAGTGTTATTAGGAGACAATTTGAATAACACAGTTTTATGCCAAAAATATCTTAGTTGGCTTTCTTTTTTGCATGGTCAGGAAAAGGGGCCCCCACAGATGTTTTATACCAAATACATACCTATCATACATAGGGAAGCCCAAGGCTCAGACGACCACACTTTCAAAGAATTATTTGAGCCTACTCCACCTGAGGCTTTCCATTATTTACCTGTTGAGCAACCTACGAACAACCAAATATCGAGGAAGTTGTTTTTGAGGAACATACTCTTCTAAACACCATGGGAGATCGTAGAGCTGAACCTAACCACAATGAACCTCAGCCTCCCAGAATGTTTACCTATCCTATCATGTTGGACGCTGATGATGATACTGCCATGAAGAACATTTCTCCAGCTTTCCTTCCAACCTTCTGTGGCTTGCCTTCGAAGACCCTAACCAATTTCTCTTTGAATTTAAAGTCCTATGTCAGACTTATGATTATAAGAATGACAATCAAAAGTTGAAGCTTTTTTCGTCAACTTTGAAGGACTCAGCAATGCACTGGTTCATGGGATTGGGTTCAGGTAGTATAACATCCTGGAAGAAATGGAGACTGCTTTCTTGCACAAATACTAGAGTTACTGTAGGGTGAGTGATTGCAAGGAGGAGCTGTTTAAGCTAAGGCAAAATGAGGATGAAAGTTTAGAGGACTATCTCGATAGGTTCCTCTTCCTCTCCAAATATAAAATGGGTTGTTTGAATAATCTCCTTTTGCAACTTGCTTGGACACTATCCTGGTCAACATCAACATTCAATTATTCTAAAAGTAGGACCTAGCGACAACCTATCAAAGGTCGAATCAACTCATCAATCCAAGTAAGCAAGGTGTAACATTTCATTTGTTTGTTTGGATTCAACTTTAGCTAATCATTGAGTGTTTATTTGTGTATTTTCCTTTTTGCACTTCATTCTATTTTGCATTCTTAGAATTAGAAAAACTATTTGTTGTGCTTGTTGGTGGACTATTGACGTATCCAATCCCCTTGCGCCATTTGGTAATCCTGGGTGAATAGAAATTGTAGTCCACTTAAGTCCTTTTTGTACCCTTTTTCTTTTTTTTAGCGGGACCTGCTTGGGGATTTCATCACCCCAAGGGACGATCCCAACCATGTATTACCGATGGGGTATATAAAGTGGTGAGAGCGAGAAACAAAGAGAGGTGACCCTGACCTAAAAAGGGCGACCTTGCCCTCTAAGGGGTGACCCTATTCTAAAAGGGGCGACCTTGCCCTTCTGTCTCAGCTATTTTTCACCTTGTCCAAGTCAAATTTGATCAATTTTCCTAGGACAGGTGACCTTGCCCTTAAAGGGGTGACCCTTCCCTCAAAGGGGTGACCTTTCCCTCAAAGGGGCAACCCTACCCTCAAAGGTGCGACCTTTCCCTCTGGACAATCATTTCCACCTTCAGTTTGTTAATTTGTTCCTCGTTCTAGGTATCCATTTTCCCATTCTAAGCGTCATTCTTCCATTTTGAGTATCCGTTCACCCATTCTGAGTATCCATTTACCCATTCTGAGTATTCGTTCACCCATTCTGGGTATCCATTTCCCCATTCTGAGCATTCTTTTTCTCATTCTGAGCATTGTTCTCCCATTTTGAGTATCCGTTCACCTGTTTTGTACATCCATTTTCTCATTCTAAGTGATTGTTTTCCTGTTTCGAGCGCCATTCTCTCATTTCGAGTATCCATTCACCCGTTTTGAGTGATCGTTCAACCGTTTCGTGCATCCGTTTGCCCATCTTGGAGGACTGTTCACCCTGTTTATCATCATCGCTTGACTGTTTTTCAGACAGTCAAATCTGGAAGCAATTTAGGCGACCCTGCCCTCAAAGGGATGACCTTGCCCTTCTGAATCAATCGTTTTTCACCCTATCCAAGTCAAATTTGATCAAATAACAGTCGACCCTGTCCTCAAAGGGGTGACACTGCCCTCAAAGGGGCGACCTTGCCCTTCTGTCTGAACTGATTTTCACCTTGTACAAGTCAAATTTGATCAATTTTCTTAGAACAAGCGACCCTTCCCTCAAAGAGGTGAGCCTACCCTCAAAGGGGTGACCCTGCCCTTAAAGGGGTGACCCTATCCAATCTTGGGCGACCTGGCCCCAAGACACGCGACCTTGCCCCAAGATAGGTGACCTTGCCCTAGATTAGGCAAAATTTTCTCCCCATATAAAATCCAAAGAGTCAATCCTTCATACCACAATTAATCTACATCTTCCTTGGTCCAAAATAATCATCCAATCATTCTGCCTCATCTTATTCATCCCCAAACCATCCAATTTTTAAAAAACTAGGAATTTATTTACCCCAACTTGTTGGGGTCATAACTTTCTACTTGGTGCTCAAAATTTAGAACCGTTTACACCATCAAAAAGGTCTCCAAGAGTACTAATTTAGTCCCTAAAATAGTGTGCATTTGGCAGCCCAATTTTAGAGATTGATGCAAGTTTCAACCCCAAATTCCGTTCCGAAGACCTTTGAAAACACGATTTATGACGACATAGAAAAAATTGAAAAAAATGAAAATTTTAATTTTTGGTTTTTCTCAATCATGTCACCCCTGGACTGTTTTGGACCATAATCTAAGCTTTAATCTAGTCCTAATATAAGCTCCAATCCAATTCTAATCCCATCATCCTAATCTGATCTTTAATCTAATCCTAATATGAGCTTCTATCCAATACTAATCTGAGCTTAACCTGAATCCCAATGTGGGCTTTTGGCCCATCCATATCCAAGATCTTCTAATATCAAACCAAATCTTAAGATCTCTTCCCCCATATTCTTCCAATCCATCCTCTTCCATCATCCATTCTTTCCTTCTAATATGTATCAGATCCATTTAACATCATGAATCCTTATCCTCCTCTCGCACAACCAATAATAGTAGTCAAGGGGAATCCTAACTGTGTTGATGATGATAATGAAAGTCTTGTTGAGCAAGAAGAGTAAAATATAGATCCCCTTGATGTTATTATTGCTAGCAAGCTTTTTCCAATAGCCTCCCAAAATCCAACCACTCCTTTGAACTATCCCCCCATTCCTTCATCCGCATCTAATAACAATCCTTATGCTACCCTTAACAAGGGATATCTAGTATCCTCACCATCCATATATTTATCATGTCTTCCCTCTCTACCTCTATCACATCCAACATCCACATCCTCTTATAGTAATCCACTTTCCCCATACTCCTATCCTTATCATCATCAACAATCCCAATATATCTACCTTAATCCCATATCCCAATCTTCCTATCTTAATCCCACACCCGCACCTTCCTATCATAATCCACCATCCGAATATTCCTCTTATCTTAATCCAACATCTCAATCTTCTTATCCTCATCCATCACCCATATCCTCCTATTCCAATCCACCATCCATGTCCTCCTATGGTAATCCACCACCTCAATCTTCCCATTCTAATCCAACATCCACACCTTCATATCATAATCCACCATCCCAATATCCTTACCTTAATTCCACATCTACGTATTCCCATCTTAATCTAGCCTCCACATATTGATATCATAATCCATCATCCACACCTTCCTATCATAATCCACCACCCAAATCATCTTATATTAATCCCATATCCACATCTTCTCAACCTAATCTAGCATCTGTATCTTCCTATCTTAATTCATCATCCACTTCCTCTTACATCACTCCCCCTTCACTACATTATATCTTAATCCTCCCTCTAATCCTAATCCACCAATCCCTAGTCTTAGTCCTCCAACCATCCCTAATCCTCCATCCACTCCCATCACCCCACCCAATCCTACATCCCTTCCAAATGTCGTCCAAGGATTCATGACAAAAGAGACATCCCCAAATCCACATCTTGATATTATGAAATAATACCCTCCCACTCTATCATGTATAGTCACTAGTGATGAGGCCCTCCTCCATCCTACACCTATTCCTCCCATTACCATTCCTAACACTATCCAAATAGTTGAGCCCGTCAAACCCGTTGAATGCATTGAATCCCCATCTT
The DNA here is from genome assembly GCA_007115665.2 of Sequoiadendron giganteum. Taxonomy (NCBI): domain Eukaryota; kingdom Viridiplantae; phylum Streptophyta; class Pinopsida; order Cupressales; family Cupressaceae; genus Sequoiadendron; species Sequoiadendron giganteum. The sequence goes on from CM021101.1 coordinate 223,081,464, forward strand.
CTATTGTTAGATCCACCCAATCCATTCCTCCTAGTCTTAATGTTACCGAACTTCAATCCCATGACCTTCATGAATCCTCCATCCTCCTATCTCCCCCACTTGAGGAGTCCCTCCCACACTCCTTCGTCATTGTGCCTCCCACACATGATGATCCATGCTAAGAGATTTATCCAAAGCATACAAGCATATCCCCTCCAAATCCAGATCCTACCATCCCATCCACTCCATTCCAAGATCATAGTCCCCCATCTATCCCATCTCATGATTCCTTTCCTCAACTGAATCCTGATCCTACCATCCTCTCTACTCCATCTCAAGATCACACTAGCTCATCCGCTCCATCCCATGATCCCCTTCACACCCAAGATCCAATCACCTCATCTCATGAGCCCTTATCACCCACTGCCATAAATCCAAATCTTGTCATACCACCTAATCCCTCTCTTGTTCCCTTATCACTCATTCCTCCTGATCAGGATGCTGCTATCTCCTTATCTCCATCGCATGATACTCCATTGTTGCCTAGCCTTGTCACCCCAACACCACTTTTATATCACCTTTGTAACATTACACTCATCCATGGTGGTCTTCTTGCAGCAGAAAAAAAAAGTATATGCACCACCCCTCCTGCTCCACCTATTAACAGACTCACATCATACTTCCAAAAGAATATGCACCCTACCATAGATCACATTCTCATGAACATGAAATATCAAGGAAAAGGTTTAGGCCTTCACGATCAAGGTAGTTTAGAGCCCATACAAGTCAAAGAACATCCACGCACACAAGGTATTGGATATATCTCCCAAGAATCACAATCCAAAAATGTTGGTACAACCTCCCTACATCCTAAACGATCCTCTTCTACAGGAATTAGAGGCACTTCCAATCTCTCTACCAAACCATTTGTTGCCATCCCCCCTCCTCCATCATATTACCTCAAAACAAGTGTCCATCTTCCTCCTTCATCTTCTAAGTCCATTTTGGGTCCTTATGTCCCTCCATCCACCATTGCTCCTCCATCTACTACCTCTATTTTGAGTCCTTACGTACCTCCATCAACCCTCACACATCCTCCATATATAAAGTCCATTTTGGGCCCTTATATCCCCAAATCACCCCTCCATCCTATCCTATTTATCCTCTCATCCATCCATCACCTATTGCTAACACACATCATAAAAGTCCTAACTTCATAACTCCTAATCAGGATCAACAAAGGCACCCCTCCCTACATGCTATCTTGCATCCTCCATCCACACACCATCGCCAAAATCCCACCTCTATCAATCCATCCACATCGCCTCCACATCACCCATCTCTTCATACCCATCCCATTGCTACTAAAAGCACTTTGGATGCCAAAGCAAAACTGCAAAAATCTAGACATCCACATGAATCTAAAGCTCCTCATGTCCCTTTAAAAAGACATGTTGAAGAAAAGAAAAATCAAATCCAAAAGCCAAATCAATCCCAAAGGCCATACAGGCCCACTAAAGCATAAATCAAAACCATGTATATTCCCAAGAAACAAGATACCATGCCTTCAAATGAAAATTCCATAACGACATCCAAAGTTGCTAGTCCACCAAAAAATCATTAGCATCCTCCATCTCCTAAATCTCTTTTGGGTTCATATGTCTCAAAATTCACTATCCCAACTTCTTTACTATCCCCACACTCTCCATCAATTCATCCTCCTATCCTTTGACATCCACCACCACATGTGCCAATGTTGGTCCTAAACACATTCCCCCATCACACATCCACTCCATCATTCCATCCATACACTTTCCACCATCCCATCCCCTATCCCTCATATCTCCCCCATCAAATCCTTTTAATCCATTCTCTTGCATAATCCATCCATTCTAATAAGGTTGTTCCAACATCCAATAGTCACTTTACACATGGGCTCTTTTTACCTCATATGAAACTTGCTGCTTGAGTCCTTCGTCCATCCCTTTATCACATATATTCCAAACCCACATATCCATATCCCTATCTTTATCCATCTTCATCCACATCCTAATCCAAAAACTCAAAAAATAAAATAAAAAAGAGAAAAAATAAAGAAAAAAATAATAGTAAAGAGAAATAATTTGTCCAATAGTGAAAACTTGAAAAACAAGCACCTTGGATAAGTATTATGATGAAAACTTGGCAAATAGACGTCATGCGTAAAACCCCCATCCCATCTACTTCCACAATTGGGGGCAGCCTCCACCTACACATTTCTTTCCTCCATCTCCTACATCTGCCTATCTTCCACATCCTACCCATCATATCCCATTTGTCTCTAGTCCCTCAATCTTCCTTGTGATCTTGACCTAGATAGGGGAAAACATATACACATGCTTTGGAAACTTCTTGGCATATATTCCCCTCATCCATACATATATTCCTTATCCTCCCCATCTACTTTTATGATCCATGCATATTATCTACATCCATCTACCTGCATCATCCATCCATCATGCCAACACCCATATCCCTTCCTTACCCATATTCACCCATCCTGCTATCCCTCTTGCCTCATCACACATGACACATCTAGAGTAGGGGAATCTCCTTCTCTGTGACATAGTCCTTGGTGACACCATTCATCCATCCATCCAAGAAATTTTGTTCGTCTCCCCATCCTTATCTTCCTATCCACCCATCCACTAGTCCTTTTCCCTCTTTGCATCCTTATCTCCCCATCCATCCAATTATCCCCCATCTTTTTAAATCCTTATCTCTCTATATCCCCCTCTTTATCAATCCATCCATTTACCTCTATTTTCCTACCATCGAATAATCCCTTGTCATTGGTATCTAGCTATAGGATACCCCATGCAAACCAATGCCATTCATCTCAATATCACCTTTCCTATCTATATCTCCCATCTTTATAATATCCTATCACTCTTCATTATTCATCTATCCATCGTCTCCTCTTCCCAATCCATCTTTTGATGACTTGGATAACTATCCCATCCCCGAGCTTCACATAATCTACATCCACCATATCAACCATTCTATCCGTATGACCTATCCTGGCTCATCATATTGGCTCCATCCTTTTATCCATTTATCATAGTCATCTCATTGTCCTTTATCCACTATCTATCTTTGGC
>CM021101.1:223084682-223109160 GCA_007115665.2 Sequoiadendron giganteum
TAATTCTCATATATAAGTATATAGTTGTATATTTTTTGTAAACAGGTTTTAGATAGAATTATTATACATCTTTTATGTATACAAATTGGCATAATTGTATATTGTAAAACAAATGTTTGTTATACAACAAACCAAAGATATTGCACAAAAAAGCTAACATAAATGTACCGAAACTATAGAAATTTGTGGATATCTTGGAAGGAATTCAATTTTTTTTCCTTTGGACAAGTGTTGAAGATAAAAAAAGAACTCATTTGGTTGCTTGGGATGATGTCTGTCAACCTAAAAAGGCTAGTGGGTTGGGAATCTGTAAAATTTGAACATTCAACACTGGCCTTTTGGGTAAACAGTTGTGGAATCTTTTGATGGCTAAAAGTGAGTGGGCGAAAATTGCTTGGAGCAAATACTTACATGGTGCTAATGGGATTAGAGACTTTATATCTCATGATTTTAATCCTTCATATGGTTCTATGTTGTGGAATTGTATGTTAAAGGCTCGAAGGCTTGTAGCTAAGGGTCTCTTTCGGCAGTTGGGTAATGGGAGGAGTATTTTGTTTTGGGATGATAATTGGTTTGGTAATGGGCCACTCAAGGATGATCCATGGGCTCTACCCTTTATGGGCCTTTGTATGCGAAGGTTTGGCAGATTTGTTGCTGACTATATTGACAGAGGTTGTTGGAGGAAGTTGCATGAGGTGAACCTTGGGCTGAAATTATTTATAAGGCTATTTCTTTGGTTCATATTCCTTCTACTCCTTCTCCTAATAGGTTTGTTTGGAAGCCTTCCTCTGCGGGTAACTTCTCTGTTGCTTCAAATTTTCATTTCAATGATTCCTTTATTGGCCTGCCACCTTTTTGGGCTTTTGTTTGGTCCTCAATATTGACCTAAGGTCAACATTTTCTTTTGGCTCTTTTGTTAGAACAAATTTTTATCTACTGATAATCTGATTAAAAGAGGTTTTGTTATGCCCAATAGATGCTTTCTTTGTGAAGAGGAAGCAAAAAAAACTTGTCATTTGTTGATTGGGTGTAGATATGTTGGTGTGATTTGGAAGCATGTGCTCTCGCTTTGGAACATTAGTTGGGTGTTTCCTAGTTCTATCAAAGATTTATGGTTTCAACGGGTTGGCCCTTATGTTAATCTGACTCTGTAGATCTTGTCATCTCTCACTTTGCCTCATTTGATTTGGGGGGTGTGGTTGGAGTGAAACAACAATTTTTTTAGAAATTCTGCTCTTCTGGCTTTAGCTGTGGCCCATAAAATTTGTGCGGGAATTAAGGAAAATTTTCTTTTTGGAATCTCCTTTTATGTTGGTCATAAGATTAATATTTGTCCCTATGATATCTCTATTGCTCAAAAGTGGAAGTTTCCTTGTGATATATATCTTTCGGTCTCTAAAGGGAAATCTTCAAGAGAAGATGTTGCTTGGAAGGCGCCACTAGATGGTTGGGTTAAGATGAATTTTGACGGTGCGGCTAAAGGAAATTTGGGACCTGCTAGATGTGGGGGAGTGATTAAAAATTCTAATGGTAGGCTCATCTCAGTTGTGGCGCTCCCTTTGGGAATCCATACAAACCACTATGCGGAGGCGACTGCAGTCTATCATGGACTCAAATTGGATCAAAGCAAAGGGTATAGGAAGGTCTGAGTGGAAGGTGACTCTCTGAATATTATAAACAATTTAAAGAATGCCTCACCTCCATCTTGGACTATTGAGGCCTTGGTTAGGGACTCTATTGAAATTATCAATTCCTTTGATAATGTTTATATCTCATATATATTGAGAGAGGGAAATATGTTAGCTGATTTGTTCGCTAACTTTGGTGTTAGAGAAAAAAAGGAGTGGGATTTAAATGATCCTATTCCTTTTGAAGCATCTGCTATTATTAATAATGAGTGCTAATCTTAGGTTGATCTTAGTTGGCTTGGAGAGGTGCATGTCCTTATTCACGTGGTTGAATGTTTTGAATGAGGATGTTAAATTTATGAGTATGGGGGAGGACTTTCACAAGGACCGGAGTTATAATTCATTATTGCATATTTTTCCTTTGGCTAGCTTCACATGGATTATGGGTGATATTTTCCTTAGTTTCTGGAGTCTTCTACTAATTATTTTTGCTTTGGGTGGTGTTTGTCTTAGTATCCTTAGGTTTTGGCTATGTGCTTCACTTCTGTTTGTGATGGGTGGGGACATAAATCGTGCCAAGCCTAAGTCATGTGTTTCTACTAAGTAGAGGAAGGAGGTGTGGAGATTTTAGAGAAGGGTGGCGTAACTATGTATATGGAGAAATTGCATGGCTACAATCCTTAGGTCACCAATTTGGTTGCTCAAGGGTGGAATGAGAGAACCCTGAATTTGGGTGGTAGGGAAGTTGTGGTTGATGAAGAATTCATAGCCCAAATTATTGGCTTGGTTATGCAAGGTATGAAGGTGTTTAAAGACAAAAAAGAATCATAGGATGTGATGTCTATTTTCTTCAAAGGGAATGAGGTTGTTGTTTTGAAAAAGGTGAAGAGTGGTGGTTATCAGAGGAGTTCATTGAAAGTGTTGTGGTGGTTGAAGAGATTATGAGGTATGTCACCTTGGAAGGTAGGTATACGACGATTAACACTTACCATTTCCTTTTGATAAACCATTTCCGATATAATAAATGGGTTTCCTTTCCTTACTATTTGTTGATGTCACTTGACATGAGGATTAAGGAACGTATGAAAAAACCCAAGAACCCTATCTTGCATGTGGGGTTAATTCTCCCGATCTATGAACATGTCAAACTTCATGAGGTGCATAAAACTCTTTTATTTTCGAAGGAAAATAATGCTAAACCTCGGGAGGGTTATGAGACGGATTTGGGAGAGGAAAGGGTTAGTAAAAAATCTAAGAAGAGGAGGCTTATTTTGAGAAAATAGTCTGAGTCTGATAGGGATGATGATGTTGACTATGTCCCAGATTCGTATGCCTCTTTTGAGGAGGGCCCCTCTTCCCCTATTTCGGGTAAAACTGGGAATAGGAAGCTGGATGATAAAGAGGGTTATATGAATTGTAGTGATGATGTGGTTGCAAATGCTCATCCTAAGGGGGTTAAGGAAAAAAATGAACTTTATGGAAAAGCTTACTCTCCTCCCCCAATGACTAGACAAGTGCAGGAGACTAAGGAGGGGAGCCGGAAGAGAAGGGTGTTGAGAAATGATAGCCAAATCTTGGAGAAGGGTTTCCCTCTTTCCCTGGCTGGAGGTATCTTTGGTGAGGCCTCTCCAAGTGCTAACATTGGGATGAAGCAGGGGAAGGAAAGGGTTGTGGGTGGTGGACATACTGTGGGAACTAGAAAAGCGGATGGGGATAGGATGTTGAAAAGGAAGATTGTTGCAGAGGAAATTGCTTGCTCCATTTGAAAGATGAAGACTCCTGTCTCCGTTGGAAAAGGTAAGCATATTTTTGCTGATAAGGTTCATGTTAGTTCTTCTAATGATGTTGTTGTGCGGGGAAACGAGTTGAAAACTCTGATAGGGAGGAGTTTCCTGATGTGTTGGGCTCGTCTCGTGAGAGTGCTAATGTGCAGTTTAAACTTTTTAAGTGGTTCTTTCATGAGATTAATATGATTAATGTTAGAATTAGAGGTGTTTCTAGTAAGGCCGAGGAACCTGTTGTCTAAAGCTAAATTGATAATCTGATGGAGTCTCTTAATATTGTGGCTAATACTGTGATGGAGGAAACCATTAATTTGAAATTAAATTTGGAAGGTAGAATCTTATCCCTTGAGGATAAATTTGATAAAATGTGGAAAGTTGTGATGAAGAGTGGAGATGTCTCTAAGGTTTTGGGCATTTTAGGTTCTACCAAGGTGATCTCCCCTATGATTACTGCAAAGAAGAGAAAAGAGATTGTGTCTACTGATGATACTGTTGTTGGGGGTAAGTTGTTGGATGTGGGTTGTGCTGGTGAGAAGGATGTTGTTAAAGGTAGTGTTTTGAGTGATGAGGTAAAAACTAGTGGGCTGGGGGTCAGAACTAGAAACAAAATGAGAGCTCAGGCTGGGGCCTTTGGTATAGAGGTGTTTGATACTGTGGATAATGCATTGAAGATGGTTGCTACTAATATGGAAGCTGTACAGATTCTGAACATGTAGTGCTATTGGTTGGTTACCTTCTTTTAGGTTGTTGGTTCATTGTCATTGGGCTGATTGTTGCATAATTTTGTTTTCTTTTTTATCGGTTGTTTTCTTTTGTAAAGGGTTCCAAGCCCCTTCAAAACCCATTTTTTACCTGTAATCAAAACTATAGAAATCTGTGCATATATGCACATAATTTAATTCTTACAAATATAATATACTATTACATATATTATTACAATATAACATTATATTAAATATGTACTTTAAATTATATACAACTTCAATTTAATTATAATAAAATACTATAAAAATTATAAATACTATGTAAATGATGCCATAAGATATCTTTGTGGAGCATATAATATAATATAATATTACAAGTACAATTGTCATGCCCAAAAAATTTCACCAGAAAATCCAACTTTTTTTTTAAAGGGTAATCATTTTGTTAGCTAGGTTTCATGCCTGCGAACAAAGTTGAATCTGAACACAATGTCACGAATCTCAAAAGAGTTTGATAGGTGCTTCACAATCGTATTTAATAACTTAGTTGATTATTTTAACATGATGTTATAAGTAAAGGCAGGAGTTCAAACATTCCATTTACCTCTTCTAATTTCATTTGCATCATTAGCCATCATTAACTAAGAGATCTTCATGTAGTTAGTTACATAATGATTGTTCACATATTGATATTAGTTTCACCTTGGTATTAAAATTTGCTAATATGATCATTATCATCAATCTACGATATTATCGTTAATTTAATCTCAAATGAGCAATGGTTACTTCCCATATGAGCCACGATAATTAAATATTATCCAATATTACCAACATTACCCTCTACCATGTTATCAATTACGACATATCTGAAATAATAATTCACCAGTCACGTAAATAATATTCTATGATTAAAAATAAAATTCTATTATACCATACATAATAATATACTCCTATTCCATGCATTTGTATTACTAACTAACATGATAAAAAATACTAGTATCTTCATGATACAATTATATCTAATTTATAATCCTTCGCTCGTATATATATGTATGTGTGTGTGTGTGTGTATGTATGTATCACATTTAGGATTTAACATGAGCATAAGCAGATATTATAATAATATATTTCTGGAAATGTGTCCTGAATAAACTAGAGTAATAATATTACCCTTATTATCTTATTTTAACTTGATCATCAATTTATTGAGGATATTATGAGCTAAAAGCCAAAGCTATAATTTTCTTCCATGACTTTCTTGCAAGGAATTAATATTTTTATACTAATTTACAACCCTAGAGTAAAAGTCATTCATTCAATACTCCACCAACAATATTTTCTCATGTAACATCATTAAACCCCTTTTTTTTATTGAGGGAAGGAAACAATAGGGGCACAGTAATCGCCAAACTAATTATTCCATCATTTAATATATCAAAGACAATGGAGGGAGTTGTGATTTCCAACAGAGTACTTTCCTTTGAAAATTTATACATTATCATTATCATTTCTCTTCCAGAGGGTTATTATTTGGCTCTTCGATATTTAATTGGGTGGTTGAGTAGTAAATTTACAATGCTACAAGTGCGGCTATGTTGCTTAGACTGTATGTTGGGGCAATAATCACGACATGGGCAACTACTGCAACCAATTGACTAAGTTTCAATTTGGTTTGCGAAGGGAGACGTCTAGAATATGTAACATGATCGACTTTCCATTAAATAACATTCTAGGGACATCAATAGATCCGATTTGATAGTCAGTCAAAAGGCAAGCCAAATGGAAGAGTTTGTAGGCTGAGCAAGGGTATGTCAAATTATTTAAGGCAAGAGTCTCAGAATGAATGAATGAATGAGATTTTACTAACATCCACAAGACCGAAATGGTCTAATGGACCGAGAATCACAAAAAAATAAACTACGTAAACTCCAAATTCCTGTCGATGTTGGACCTTCTGTTATGAATTTTGATCAAAAAGCTGGCAGTCATGTTGCTCTTCTCCTTATCGAATAACTCGTGTAGATTATCAATCCTCTAGTGGTCCACATACTGAGTACGTAGATCCTTGTAGGTTGTGCAGTCCTTGATAAAGTGTCATTCTGTCTCCACTGCTCCTTTCCTACAAAACTTGCAAATTATGTCCTCCCATGCTTCTTTAAGAATAGTCCACCTTCTGGTCTCACACCTAAGATGATGAGACCTGGTCCTCAACTGAGCAATTAACAACCTTGTTTTCCCTTTAATAGCTGCCCCTAAATAAGTTTTTTCACCATGTTCCCAAGTTGAGTTGAACTCTTTGACAATAAATGATGTGATTACTGTGTTTTCTCGCTCACGATCTGAAGGAGTATGCGATCACACAATCAAGGTAGTGCGTTGATTTCAGTTTTGCACCCAAGAATACTAGTACACCTAAGGAAGATTAGCTTGCTTCATTTTATTATTTGCTTGTTGGTTTGTTTAATTTTTATTTTTTTTGGTGTATGCCTTGGGTGATATCAAGGGGGGAATATATGATAAGAGTGAGGATTTAAAACTATTCTTAAGTTTTAGAGACTTTCAACAATAGCATATGGTGGTGTACAACCAAATTCAACAACCTTTCCTAGCATCCTCCCCACTTACTCCGTCCATCAAATCATAAAAGGATGTTTTTTTTATTGGCAAACATAGTAGTTGTGACTATGTTTGGTAGATATGTATGTTGAATGTGAAGCACAAAAAAGGCACATGATCAGTTTGACAGGATGCCTCAAGAAATGTGATCTCATGGAGTACAAGATTATAGGATAAACATAAAAGTGAATTTGTCTAACAGGTGTAAGCCAAATGTTTACAATGTTTACCAATGACCACTCCATTTACGCTAAAATGGGAGCTTGGAATAAGGTATGGACATCAATTGAAGCATAAAGGCTAGAGGAAAAATTACTTGAAGTTGCACTACCTTCGTTGACAAAGTGACTCAAGAGGCATGGTTCCTTAAATGCAATGGTTGCGGATTATGCACAAAATGGAGTTATTGCAGAGACTTTAGAGAGTTTCAAGAAGGTGTAAACTTGCAGACATAAGGCCAAATCCCCAACGTCCAACCCCAGAATTGTATTGCGGTTGCATAAACATGATTGATAGTGGTATATATGCAATGGTTTAGATTAAGCCAAGTACAACCGTTGAACATTTATCTTATTACAGATAGTATTGGGATTACTATTAACTCATATGCCCATGAAATAAACTTTGATCTATTGTAATTAATATTGAGAAAACTTGTATCTTTCATGCAGATAAAGTGAATCTTGCTCCTTTCCTTTTTCTATCAGGTTACAATGAAACAAAAAATTATCATATTACAACCAAACTAAAAGAAATACAATGAAGGGTGCACAACAATTTAAGGCTTTCTCTCCACCCTATCATAATGGCATCATGGAGCCTCATGGGCTCTAGTCATATACCCGAGCAAGAAAAGTATTTCAGCCCCAAGAGGATGAATGAGGCCCTCTCAGAATTTTATGAAGGACATGAAAATAGCACAACATACAGACTAAATACACATAGATCCTTTATTCACCATATTCAACAAAAATCTACATAGCATATCACTCTCTTGCTACAACTAAACAAAGGCAAATGAAAATAGTAAAACTTATTTATTTTCTTTAGGTGTTGGAATTTAACTCTTTATCCCTCTTTCCTCTCCAACCAAGCCATTTGAATTATTCACTCCCCAAAAGGACTCCTCCTCTCCTCTTCCATCCTTCCTACCATCTTCTCTAGAGTTCTCCAAAAGGAGAAGTGGGTAACACCACTCATTATTTTTCTCCCAAAATATATAGGAGTTTTCAACTTTCCATGTGTGGAGTGTACCTCCTTCCATTAATGAGGTTCCTTTTTCTTATTCAAGAGGGTTACATGGATTTGGACAACCCCTCAATCTTTTCACCCCCATCCTCTATCAAAATTCGTCTCTCTAATATAAGGACTTTTTCAGGGGTCATATCATGTCCTTGAGACACTATTGTGTGCCCACTTGGCCCCTACCATTATGGTATGCACCTTAGGGGGTTTATTTTTGTATCCCAACCAAGGAAATTGACCAACAACCCCCTTTTGAAGCCCACTTAAAATTCCATCCGAGTTTCACACTTAACCAAGGGTTCCTAATACTTAGACCCACTTACACTCACATAGCACATAATCAATTATCCCTTTAATAACAACCTCACCACCTTAACTTACCAACATATTATCTTTACTCGATTCGAATCCCTAAAAAGGAGGTCAAATTCATGATCACAAGGAGATGTCTTTGGATCTACTCAATGGTTTTCCCTTCTTGTATGGACACTTTGCTTTCCTGCACATTACCAATGCAATCGTAAGAACAATCATATATCACATGAATTTGATAGCTGAAATGAGATTTAATTGTACAACAATTCTATTTACAATTTTCAATTCATATTGCCAATTTACAAGTCCATACGCCTTCACGACAATGACAATGAATCAATGTAAAATGAAATGAAAGAATATGGTCACACAATCACCTTATTTATTGCTCACAATATAACTTATCATACATTTATCAAAACATATAACAAATTAGGTTTAGTATTAATCATATGCAAAGTGGGGTCTTACAACAATACACTATTAAATATAGTACTACAATATAACATTAAATGAAATATATTATATTTTATATAAAAAACAACTTCATTATAACATAATACTATAATCAATATGACAACACATTACAATAATTTTGGTAGAAAAATAATATAAAATAAAAATAAAATTTATAAGTCAATAGTTAAATTTATTTCATACTGTTTTCTTTGTATTATTCCTTTCATACACATTAAATTTATGGGATCCAGTTCTGTTTCTAGATATGGGACGTCCAAAGAAACAATTTGAATATGAGGAACAAAGAAAATAGTCTCAAAAAGGATACCAAAGAGAATATAGAAAACAATAATTGCAAAAAATGACTGATGCAGAAAGGGATGAACAAAGGAAAAAAAGGAATGAAATAGATATAATAAGATACACTATGAAGAAATTACAATTAACTATACAACATTCACAAACATCAAAATATAGTAGAAGGAGATATTAACAGTGATAGATTTGAACAAGAAAATGATTTCCACTCTGCTTCAACTTCAAATGTTCCAATCACAAACAATCCAAATGGATTGCTTACAATTGAATTCAAACATATTGAAATGATATTCCGCAATAATTTAGATGTGTGCAAGTCCCCATCATTCTATTATACTTGTGAAGAATGTTACATCAGAATTAAAATATCTCAAACTACATAGGGTTCTATATGTAGTAGATGCAAACAAGAAAGAGGTGTGAACAGGTTTTCAGTTGCAAATAATATGAATCCAGGACACTAACCACATGAACTATCAAAACTCACACAAGTAGAAGAAATGTTAATCGCTTGTGTATGCCCTATACTGCAAGTTACACATGCAAGAGGTGGTCAGTATAAATATAGAGGACACTCTATAAGCTTTCCACAACATATTGAATACATAGCAAAAAAAATCACCCCACTACATTACATATTAACCAATCATAATAGTTCGAAGGAAAAATTAACGTGGCACAAATTATCACTTCACAGTGAACAAAGATCATGTTTATAAAACACTACAATACAAAATATACCAGGACAAATTTTACTTTGATGTCACAATTGATCCAAATGCTCTTGACAATTTATCTTCAAACTTTGATGAAAATATATTTGATCAACTTCGAACAATGCATATTCAATTAGATGCGGATACAAGGGAAACTTTGATCCTTGGACAAGAGATTGATACTGATGAAAGTGATATCGTTGACCACACTATATTAATGGATTCTCAAACACTCAATGAACAAATAGAAATGGAGTTGATTAATGCATGGGCTAACAACCAAAATACAAATTGAATAACATTTATTGATTGGCCAACAATCGGTGGATCTCTAATAAATGAATATGTAACATCAGAGTTACTTGATATGGTATTTCCAACCTTATTTCTTGATGGTAGATGTGATTTGTTAGAGCCACGAATTAGACAATAAATCTCCATGAATATGTAAAGCACCTATTTCGATACAAAGATAGTTGCTTTGCAAAACATCCATGGTTCTGATATTACATGACAAATATGATAATGAGACATCAAGTACAACCATCTACTGTAATTTTTATGAAAAGAAACATCCATGACATGATAATCACTATACATGAGCTACGTGAACATATGAACAATATCCCATAATCAAATCTTGTAAATAGATTGATACAATATGAAACTTGCTTAAGTGACACAAGATCATATTGGACAAAATGTCATGCAAATTGATAGACATGCTACATCAAATTGGTACACCTACAATATTCTTTATATTGAGTGCAGCTGGCCTGTATTGGCTAGATTTACATACGCTAATGCCAGGAACACCTCCAAAAGATCCATGACATGCACAACTTTGGCAAAAACAAAATATTATTGCCTATCCTCATATTGTAGCACAGTACATGCCCTTACACCACTCTCAATTTAGAAAAGAAATCCTTCAAAAGGGAATAAATGTTAAAGATTATTGGTCTGGATACGAGTGGCAACACAAAGGATCAACACATATACATGGATTTTTGTGGCTACATGAAGCGCCAAACATGGATACTATAGATTGGTCCAACAATGAACAACAAAATTCAGTGTAAATATACTTCAACAAAATTGTTCACACATGGAATTTGAGACATAATAAGCTGGACAAAATTCATAGGTACAATACCAATATACACAAAAAATAGATATTTAAATACATTTCTTATATCCCTTTAATACAAAAAATTAAATGATTAAACTTCATATTACAGGCATTCCAAAATATTGCTATACATCCATGTCTCAAAAATACAAGGCAACTTGTAGAAACAAATATAGAAAAGGACTATGAGGAGATAGCAAACACTGTACAAAGACATACAATTTGTAGAAAAGGTGCATGTCTATGAAAGAAAATTGGATTTTTTTTTGCAAGTAAGTCTTGCAACAAAATCTATATACACCATTCTCATAAATGTATTTTTTCAATTCATTAAATAAATCTAATAATGCTAATAATATGCCTTACAGGTACAATACTCCATGGCCACTAAATTTACAAGGACCAAAATTATATCAAAATTTAGAAACAAGTGAAAAATATTTGAACCTATGAGAAATGATGACATGCTTAACTCACACAACAACTACATTTTGAATGGAGAGAAAATATAGATTGGCAACTAGTTCTTTCAAAACTTGCTATGGTTAAATACATTGCCAAGTATGCAACAAAGGTAGAGAGAAGCTCAAAAATGTACCAACAAATAATAGTATGTTTTGCAAATGTAGAAAATCTAGACGATCTTGCTACAAAAGCTTATAAGAAGCTCATAATTGAAACGATAACAAAAAGAGATATTGGAGAACAAGAAACAAGCTATATGTTATTAGAACCCCCATTGGTGGAAAGCAATATAAGATTTATCAATCTAAATGTATCAACCGGGGTTTTCAAACGTGTGGTATTACATCAGGATAATAATAATGAAGAACAAGTACTATCTTACATTGATGCGTACAATACAAACCTCTACACATGGAAGCAGGTATCACTAATTAATTCAACAAAATCATGGATATATAATGTTAAGCATAAAAATGAAAACAAATGGAATCCAAGAAAAACACCAGCTATTATACGAGTCTTTCCTAAATTTTCATCTATTCCTCCAAGGGAATCAAATAAATGGTTTGATTTTTGCTTCTCAGAATTGTTGCTCTACAAACCATTTCATGACATTAGCAAAGATATTGGTCATAACAATGATTCAATACTATCAAGTTGGGAAAACCATGATTATAATCAATGACATGTTGAGTGGAGAACAATCACAAAAACTATTGAAAACAATAGTGATTCTCAATCAGAAGATAACGACATTGTCTAAAATACCACTATAGAGCATGAATGGGAAATTATATCAAGACTAGAACATGGTCAAACCATGCACATTTTAGAGATAGATATGTTGGGAAGAAGATATTTAGACAAACAAATACATTGGTCTACTGACTTCAAAAGTGAACAATATACAAATGAAGCTATCAATTTCATTACCACTATGAATAGTGAAGCTATCAATTTCATTACCACTATGAAAAGTAATGACTCTCTAATTCATCATAATGTGGCACTATCTATCAACTATGAAAACCTCAGCAATCAACAACGTAAAATAGTTAATATTATCCCCTCACACTACAATGCAAATCAATATAAATCTCCACTGTTTATGATTATTCAAGAAACAACAGGAACATGAAAGTCATATGTTATAGGTGCAATAAAAGAAACACCTTAGAAAGATTCAATACCAAATCAATCTCCCCTTCTTCTATTCGCTCCAACTGGAGTAACAACATTCAATATCAGAGCATCGACTATTCATTCGAAATTGAAAATTCCAATAAGAAACTTCAAAGAAGGGACAAGATTAACATATTTCAATACAAATTAGCACATATCAAATATATATTGATTGATGAAATGAGATTTCTAGATGAAAAATTACTCGAAAACATAGGCTGTCAAGTCCGCCAAGCTTTTCCACAAAATTCAAATCAAAATTTTGCAGGTATGTCTCTCTCTCAAAATTCAAACACCATAGATTATTTCTCTTTAAAAAATTAGTTTTATATGTACTGCAATTGAATATTTATCACAAATAATTTTCAAGACAATATTTATGAATTACTTTAAAGAATATCATTGATTTTGGTTGGAGACCTCGAATAGTTACCACCGGTTAATGACAGACCAACATATAGCTACAAAAGACGAGCTAGAATATTGTGGGAAGAATATACAAATGTCATAAATTTTGACCACATTTTCAGACAAGATGGACTAAACAATGATCAACAAAGATTTCACCAATTGCTAGAAAATATTAAAGATACAAACCCTACGATAGATGATTGGAAACTTCTAATGACAGGGTCTAATAGAAGACTCGATGCAACAACAAATGAAGATTTTGAAAACAATGTTCATTTTTTTTCAACAAATGAAAATGTTCACATCCACAATAGGAAAAAATTATACTCATGTTGGCAAAACTACTTGCACACAACGTTCTAACAAAAAATGGCACAAGCAGTCTAGCGGAAGAAAATGTAGATTCAATGAACTAGATATTGAATTATTATTGAGTATAAATGCAAGAATTATGTTAATAAAAAACTTGTTCATACAAGCAAGGATGGTAAATGGAGCTCTTGGATTTGTTCAATAGATTGTATATAAACCAAGAACAACACCACCACAACCACCAACATATGTATTGGTCAAATTTGACAGTTACTCTGAAATACCTTTTGACAATCAACACCCATTTATCATTCTAATCACACAAATCCAACGGGGAAGCTTGATACAAATACCCTTAAGATTAACTTGGGCACTAACAATACACAAAACACAATGTTTAACTCTTCAAAAAGCAACTATCGATACAGGCCCAACTGAACGAACATTTGTGAGAATTTCTTGTGTCAAGTCTATACAAGGACTCTGCATTATGCCTCCATTCACATTTGACAGACATGAAAAAATTAATTAAAACCTTAGAAATAAACTAATGTAAATTCTACACAGATGTTTTTAATACAATTAACATTTTTAAAAATAAGATACATTCTTCATTATTTGTAATTAATTATGAAGTGACAGACGGAAATTACAATTTACAAGACTTTTAAATTTTCAATGTATGGTGACACTTTTAAATTATTACCAACACCTATTTAAATGGACAAAATCATGTTTACAAATATGAATTTGCTCTTTTCTTACATTCTCAATACTGATTTTTGATATTCTACTCAATAAAATACGATTTATTGGCAACTTGATGTTTGCTTTTGCTTGTATACTTTGTTCTTGGCATTGAGCATAAACACATGCTTAACCTGAGCCGATTTAAGACTGCAGGAGAAACATGCCGTTTTACCTGTTCCCAACATAGTTTCTTGACTTTCTTGAATAAAAGTCAAAATTTACAGTTTTACTAGTATTTAATTTCACTTGATCAGTGTGCCAGCTTATTTACTTTCACAATGGATATGATCTGTAGGTATCTAGGAATGGAGAAATTCCTTTATTTTTCCACTATTGCAGATCTTCCAAAGCCTTTGTTTATTATATCTGAAATAATTACAAGGCCTACAACTGCAAACACAAGGCACATGTATGCTGACAGAGAGGTTTCATTAACATTTGACATCCATGAGGTGGTAAAAGGATATGGGACCACCAGTAGTTATCTCACAAATTTCATCTCAAGTCAGGGTTCTCTGGTTGCTATGTTAAGCAAAGAAAAGTCAGGGTTGTAGCCATGTTGAAGATTTGGAATGTTTTCATCGTAAGTCTTTTGATGCTTGTGTTGTAGCCACACAGTATGTGAATAAGCCTTCAATTCATCACTCTTTATCGGAGGAATGAAACACTGCAGAATGCTTCACTTGGTATCAATCAAGCTTCAAAGCACAACCTAAATACAAAGGAATCCACTCTCACAATTTGAAACAATATTGGCAGACCAAAATACATCTACGTGTACTTCAAAAACTTTCTCATAATTTCTTGTTTGCTTGTGGTCTTCATGCAGGGTATTAGTATAGCCAGCTTGCTAAACCAGTCAGCAAACAAAAAAAAGTATTTGTTTCTATGTTTTTTCATCGATAATCCTCCATTGAATTCCATTGAAAGGCTCTCATATGGTTAGCTCTACACAGGAAAGAAAGCTTGTAGGTTCAAACAATGATTATCAGGCTTAATATTACCACACAACAATCATCCATGAATAAATTTCTACACATCACAACTGTGGGCTGTGACTTGCCATTATGTTT
Organism: Sequoiadendron giganteum; assembly: GCA_007115665.2. Lineage (NCBI taxonomy): Eukaryota > Viridiplantae > Streptophyta > Pinopsida > Cupressales > Cupressaceae > Sequoiadendron > Sequoiadendron giganteum. Next base: position 223,099,793 of record CM021101.1, read on the forward strand.
TGTGCAATTGTCCTCCCTAACCAAAATTGGTTAAGGATGAACTTGTTAAAGACATCTTAGTGCCTACCAGCACTGTTTAGACTCTAGTGTTCTCCTAATGTAGAATTTCTAGATTGGTGGTTGTAGTAATCCCTCAGTTGACGTATCCCCGCAATTTTATAGCCAGTTGAGAACTGCTCTAGCACAATTTGTAATTTGTTAACTCATCGGGCATACATGATAATTGTAATTCATAATGTTCTCTTAATTTATAATTTTCAATTTCTTGTTCGTGCTCTTGTTAGAACCCCTCAGGCAACCTCTGCAACACTCCCATAATGCTATAGCCTGTTGAGGTTTGCACTAGCATAACTTGTGAATTTCAGAGGTTTACATGATAGCTGTTATTTTCAAAATTCTGCAGTTCTCTCTCCAAGTACTAGTTTCCTACAATGGGAAACCTGTACGAATCGAAACAGGCTATATATACTTGGGAGTGCAATCAATGTCCATGTCTTAATCTTATGCTACTTCTATGGCTTTGTGGGAGTTATTCTCCCCTTTCTGTTTTAGTCTTTTAGAGTGCCAGTGTTTTCAGATGCATTTGCTAGATATGTCTATAAAGATTTGGTTTTCTGATGTTATCATTAAATCAACGGGGTGTGTCACGGGTACATTATTTGGGATTCTAGCTTAGGGCTTGTTGGTTGGGTGCATATTGAGATTGTGCACAGTACAGATTATCTTGCTTCAGCACATGACTGTTGCAAACTAACATTCTCCCTCTGTATTGTGGGCATCTTTAGGATTGCTTTCTATCTCCATAGACTTTGGTCCATGGTAGATCTTGCTTGAGGTCGAGAGAGACATATATTTCTTTATAGTGGGCTACTTCCTCAACTCTGACTAGATGACAACAATGTTGGCATTTGAAGACTAACAAGCTTGTCTAGTTGATTGTCATTTCAATTGTTTTCCTTCCTCCCTTCAAGTACTTTTTGATGTCCACTCCTCTCCTTCCAAAAGTGGGGGTGATCAATATAGTGGTCAAGAAGGCCATACACCATCAATGTATTAAGGCCACGTACATCTCACCCCATGAACCTCTCAGCACAGGGAAGACATTTTTTATAAATTGTGAATGGCATCATCGTCCACCTAGAGTAGATCTAGTGCTATTGGACTCAGTTCTAGGATTCCTTTTGGTAAACCAAGTACCTGTTTTCAACGGTTGCAACTTGAGTCTGATTCAAACATTCCTCAAGTTGACATAGTATGTTGTATTTTCTCTTAGAAGGTGCAAACAATGTAGCACTTATTGTTAGGTGTTCCATCTACTATGCGATTTGGAGGAAGATGCTATTGCTTGTATAAAGATTCGAGTGGGCCACTTGCCACCTTTTTTCGTTTTCGTGAGCGGATATGATTCACTTTGTTACCCCTAAGAAGTTGTCTTTTTCAAGCATTAGGTTTTGCAAGGGACCTTGAGGACCAATAGATGGATTGCCAGTATCTTTCAGCTTTTCTTATTGTTTGGAGGTGCCAAGTACCCCTTTGATGCTATAACTACCACCATGGATAGTTATATATTTGTGAGGCTGCATCCTCCTCCATGTGCAACCATTGGGGGTGCCTTAATCCTTCTTTTCTTGGTTGAGACATGGTAGATCATTTGTTCTTTGGTCTAGAGGGATGGGTACCACCTCTCATCTGCATTCTAGGAGATCCACCCAAGCATATACTGCTGGTTTCCTTTCTAGTTTGGAGAATCATCAACCTTGGACATTAGAAGAGTTTCTAGGAGACACTCTCTACCTTTCCCTAGGATCACATAGCTAGGCCCTCCTTAATATGGCCATTCTCCAGTGGATATAATCAGGTCATGTATCGGCTCTTTCATAGCGATCAACAAAGATGGAGCCAAGACACATGATTGAGATCATGTGCAGTCATTGTTTCCAATCTATCCTATATATATTGTTTGTAGTGTTTGTAAGAATGGCTTTATCTTCTGAAATTGTAGGGTTTACCTCCTTTGGGTTAACCTTCTATTTAGCAAGGCTCTTTTATTAGTGTACTTTTAGTGTATTTATAATGTGTAGCTTTATTGTGATCCTTAACAGTCTTTCTGTTGGCTGTACTTTGGAGTCCCTTTGACCTGTTTTGGTCATCTATAGACTGATATATTTTGTTTCTTTGTTTCTGTTTTCTAAGACCCATAAGGCAATCTCCTGTTCTTGTTGTTCCATTTTGTCTGTTTGTTGTGTGGATATCTCTCATTTTTTTATTAAAAGAACTTCTTGTCTTCTTTCATCTTCTATTACAGTTGAGCTTAATATTATATTTGTTTGTTTGGAAGACATATAGCATTTATCTTGTCTATGAATCCCTCTAGAGGCAACAAAAAATGAGAAGAACTGATACCTCAAGACTGCTTAAAGTTATTTTGGGGCTCTGGAATAAAGTATGATAAAGAAGTAATTAATTGTTGGAAAAATCTTTAGAGGAAGAAGATCATGTAGTTTTGAAGTCATATAGCTCTCAAATGCAATGTGACAACTTTGTGTTTGTGGCTAGGGTCAATGAGTTATTCAAATGTAGCTATGTTTCCTTAACCTTGGGTTTAGTTATCACTCTTTGGCCTGCAAACTGCTCAAGAAACTAATTATTTTGTGAAACTTTTTGGTATATGCCAGTGGTTGTAAGGAAAAGTGGCAGTTTGGGAATCCCTAATCACTGAACAAACACCCCTGGACTTTTGATTGTAACTATCCTTATCCATGATGATAAATCAGTTTATTTCCATTGAACTATTCTAAAGTCATAACTATTTGTTCTGCATTCCCATTCCTTTCTGTTTGCTGAAAGGTCTTATCTTCCTGCATTGTTCTGGAGAAGAATATATATTTTTAACATGAATCATGTTCTAGATTAATATGCTGAAGTGCCAGTTCCGTGAGTGGTCTTAGTGGATCTTCTTTACCATTCCATTTGAAATGAGGGAGTTATTATCACCAAGACATGTAAAAATGTTACTGTTGGCAATGTGACTTAACAATCTACATTCTTTTAACAGGTTCAATGGGTATATCCACCTCCGGCACATGTATTTGCCTAGCGGGTATTGGAATTAATGAATGATGGAGTTATTGAGGAAGAGGCAACCACCATAACAGATGTAAGCTATTTGGTTATTATTTTATTCTAAAATAGTTTAGACAAAGTGCTTTTATCTAAAGTGTAATATCCCCAATTCAAATTTTTTATTTTTTTTTATATTTTCTGGTTTTATGTCCCCCTTTTGGCATTTTCTGATTACACAAATTGAAATATTTCATGGATATAGTACAGTGCAGATAAACAGCAATATGGACCAGATATATAGATTAGCTAAAGTCTGAAAATAAAGAATACTGTTTCAATAAATTGAATACTTTGCTTGATAGGCAAACTGGTCTATGAACAATAACACAAGGTTGTTAGAAGCATACATTATGGACTTATGTTCATCCCAGCAGTCCTGAAACCTCAATAATAATATATCTTACAATCAACCGATCGCAGGAGCATCCGATTGGTGTAAGAACAATCCTACATCACCCAAAAATATATTTACTTTCATTTAGATTTTTGTAGATGTTTTTGCATTTCTGGATACCCTTTTCGTCGAAGAAGAATTCCCAACTTTCAAAATTGCTTTTCTGCTTTTTCTGCTCAACTGCTATTTTTAGCAGGTATGAATTTGAAGGCGTGAGGAGACAAAAATTTAAGGGAAGCTTCGGACATAATAATAAACACTTTGGTGAAAGAATCAGATCAAGAGCATTTCGGTTCAAAAGTTATTCAAGTTTCAATTTCTGCTTTTTGCCTTATGAAATCTTCGGAGCTAATTTTGAGGTACTTAGAGGCTCCGGATGGGCCTGAAAAATTGGCGGAATACAAAGTGGTTAGCCTTTAGGCCCCACTTTCCGGCAAGAGATCTTCGAGAGATTTTCGAAAAGGTATTATCATTGAAGATCTGACGGTTAGATCTTGAGTTAGGGCTTCCGAAAGTTGGTGCATAATTTGAATCCCGTTTTTGGCTCCAAACAAAGAAACGGGCTATTTATGGGCGAGTTACTGTTTCTTTTAGGCAGTTTTTGGGGAAAGAAGATCATCTTTGCGAATAGGGGAATTTCTGTAGTTTCTTTCTGTAATTTGCATGTATTGCAAAACTCGAGGATTTGAGATCCTCTGCATGTAAGAATTTCATACTTTGAAAATAATAAGATTTGTTAGTTTTTCTGTGTGATTTTCTGTGTCTCGGGTTGCACCCTCATCAAGTGGTATCAGAGCGGGTTTTCTTGAGCGTGTGGACAGATCGCCGATCGTGAGGCAGTTCGCACCAGGACTGTGGTTGTGGGTTCAAGATATTCAAGATGCCTCCAAGAGTGGCACGTGGTAGGCGAGGTGGTGCCAGAAATGCTGGTGGAAGAGATCCATTAGCGGCTGAGGGTTTCAGAGCCCTCCAGAGACAAATAAATGCATTACAAAGAGAGTTAAGAAGAGGGGTAAACCCGAGAAGGGGAGAAGAAAGTGAGGATGAAGAAGAGGTGGAAGATTCAGATGTAGAAGAGGAAGAAGAAGCTATTGATCAAGATCAAATGCGGCTGATAAGGGCCATTTCGAAGATCGGAAAAAGACCTAGAGTAGAAGTTCCCAGTTTTTCCGAAGTCTAGACCCGAAAGAGTTGATTGATTGGATCAATGAGTTGGAAGAGTATTTCGAGTATGAAGAAGTAGAGGACCCAGATCGGGTTAAGTTTGCAAAAACAAAGCTAAAGGGCCATGCCAGTATCTGGTGGAAAGAGGTCCAACTAGAAAGAAATAAGAGAGAAAAGGGAAAGATCACCAGATGGGATCGCATGGTGGAGAAACTGAAGAAGCAGTTCATGCCAATGGACTATGAGTTAGATCTATTGAAGAAATTGCAAGGGTTGAAGCAAGGAAGTAGATCTGTGAAAGAATACACAGAAGATTTTCACAAGATGATCATCAGAACGGGACATGCAGAGGCCAACAAGGAGAAGGTAGCCCGTTATCTTAATGGGTTACGGCCGAGCATTCAAGAGGAGTTAAGCCTGGTCAGAATGGCCACCATTGAGGATGCTTACCAATTTTCGCTGAGAGTTGAAGAGAAGCTGAACAAGAGATTTGATAGCAAGCAAAAAGGACGAGGAGGTCAAAGCGGAAGGGGTAGCGGAAGATCTTTTGGAAGCCGAAATGAGGATGAGAAGAAAAATGAAGATGTGGGTACCAGTCGAAGCCAGAGGAATGATAACTTCTACCGCCCACGTGATCAGAATGGTGGTGATCAAAGAGGTAGAGGACGAGGAAGATTTGGGCAAGGACCTGGAAGAGGTGGTTTCAGAGGAACTTGTTTCCGATGTGGTGAAGAAGGGCATCGAGCCTATGAATGTCCACAATACCAAGGAAGGACAGACAAAAGGCCAGAAGGTCGTGCAAGAGTTGTGCATGTAGATGAGGAGGCTCAATCTGAGCATTCAGATGATGCTGAAAGGGGAGAAGCCCTAGTGGTTAGAAGAGCCTTGGTGACTGAAGAGAAGGAGCCAGAACAGAGGAAGAATTTGTTTCGCACAAGGTGCAAGTGTGAAGACAAATGTTGTGATGTCATTATTGATGGTGGGAGCACTGATAATCTAGTGTCAGAAGAAATGGTTACAAAGTTGAAGCTGAAGAGGGAAAGGCATCCACATCCATATCGGATTGCCTGGTTGCAGAAAGACCACAAAGTTCTAGTCAATGAGCAGTGCCTGGTGAAGTTCAAGATCGGAAGCTATCGTGATGAGGTACTCTGTGATATCATCCCCATGGATGCATGTCACATGTTGTTGGGGAGGCCGTGGCAGTTTGACAGGCGAGCTGTACATGATGGCCATGCAAACACTTATTCCCTGATGAAGGGTGGAGTCGCCATAAGTTGAAACCCCTGAAGAAGGCCGAAGAAAAGGTATGCAGTAGTGCTAGAATTTGTTATGTTGATGGAAGGAAATTTTTAGAAGGCATGAAACATGAGCGTGTGTGTTATGCATTGATTCCTAAAATGGATAAGGAGGGTAGTGAGAAGGTTCCAGTAGAAGTTTTTGGGTTATTGAATGAGTTTCAGGATATTGTTTCTGATAATGTACCTGAGGGTTTACCACCAATGAGGAAGATCAGTCATCAGATTGACTTGATCCCAGGAGCCAGTTTGCCGAATAAGGCAGCTCATAGAATGACTCCTGCAGAAAATGAGGAGTTAAACAGACAAGTTGAGGAGTTGTTGAGAAAGGGTTTGATTCGAGAGAGTTTGAGTCCATGTGCAGTACCTGCAGTACTAGCACCAAAGAAGGATGGGGAGTGGAGGATGTGTACAGACTCTCGGGCCATAAACAAGATAACAATCAAGTATAGATTTCCCCTGCCAAGGATGGATGACCTGATGGACTGTTTGAGTGGAGCTCAGTACTTCACAAAGATTGATCTAAAGAGTGGATATCACCAGATTCGGATTCGAGAGGGAGATGAATGGAAGACCGCCTTCAAGACCAAAGAGGGCCTGTACGAGTGGTTAGTCATGCCTTTTGGGCTAACCAATGCACCGAGCACATTCATGCGGCTCATGAACGAGGTACTGAAAGAGTTCCTAGGAAGCTTTGTTATTGTGTATTTAGATGATATTTTGATATTCAGTAAGTCACTGGATGAGCATATAATGCATATTGGTAGAGTCTTTGAGAAGTTAAGAGAAGAGAAATTGCTGATTAATCTGAAGAAGTGTAGTTTTGTGAAGAAGGAGTTAGTGTACTTGGGGTTTGTTGTCTCGACAGAAGGTCTCAAGATGGACCCAGAGAAGGTGAAGGCTATTCTGAATGGCCTACCCCAAGAACTACTACTGAGGTGAGGTCTTTCCATGGTTTGGCCAGTTTTTACAGAAAGTTTATTAGAAACTTCAGTAGTATTTGTGCACCCCTAACTGAAACAATGAGAGGGGATAGAAAAGAGTTCAAGTGGAGCACTGGAGCAGCAAGGAGTTTTGATCTATTGAAGCAGAAGGTGACAGAACAACCTGTTTTGGCTCTCCCGGATTTCAATAAGGTGTTTCAAGTGGATTGTGATACCAGTGGTTGTGCCATTGGAGCAGTGTTAAGCCAGGAAGGTAAGCCCATTGCCTATTTCAGTGAAAAGTTAAATGATGCAAAGAGAAAGTACTCTGTATATGACCAAGAATTTTATGCAATAGTTCAAGCATTAAAGAAATGGAGGCATTATTTGTTGCCAAAGGAATTTGTTATGTATACTGACCATCAAGCATTGCAGTACCTGAGTAGTCAGGGAAAATTAAATCAAAGGCATATGAAATGGGTAGAATTTTTGCAGAGTTATACATTTGTTTTAAAGCATAGGAGTGGGAAGTCAAATAGGGTTGCAAATGCCTTAAGTAGGAGGCATACATTGTTGATAGAAATGCAGATTGAGGTGGTTGGGTTCAGTGAACTCAAGACATTGTACCCGAATGATCCTGATTTTGCAGAGGCTTGGAAAGCTTGCAAGGAACTTGTTACAGTTGACAGGACAAAGTGGTTGGATTTCCTAATTCAAGAAGGCATGTTGTTTAAGGGAAGTCAATTATGTATTCCGAGGAGTTCCATGAGGGAGAATCTGATAAAGGAGAAGCACAGTGGAGGAATGGCAGGACATTTTGGTGGGGATAAGACCATTTCCATTATCAGTGAGCATTATTATTGGCCTCAGTTATCACAAGATGTGAAGAAGTTTGTGCAGAGTTGTAGGGTATGTCAAATGGCTAAAGGAGTGAGTCAGAATACAGGGTTGTATCAGCCCTTACCTGTACCAAAGAGGTCGTGGGAGGATATAAGTATGGACTTTGTTCTTGGTTTTGCCAAGGACACAGAGAGGGAATGATTCAGTATTTGTGGTGGTTGATAGGTTTTCGAAGATGGCACATTTCATCCCATGCCAGAAGACCCATGATGCAGTCCACATTGCTGACTTGTTCTTCAAAGAGGGGGTGAGGCTACATGGTTTGCCAAAGAGTATAGTCTCAGATCGTGACACAAAATTTGTTGGATACTTTTGGAGGACCTTGTGGAAGAAGTTGAAAACAGAGTTGAAGTTTAGTTCTGCACACCATCCCCAGACTGATGGGTAGACTGAAGTTGTGAGCAGGAGTTTGGGTAACCTATTGAGATGCTTGGTAGGAGATAAACCAAAGGGATGGGATTTGATCTTACCCCAGGCAGAATTCGCTTACAACAATTCTGTCAATAGAAGCACTAGTAGATCACCATTCCATATTGTGTATGGAAGTAGTCCTAGGACTGCTCCAAAATTGAGGAAGATGGACCAAGAGAAGAAGACAAGTGCTGAAGCTGAAGACTTTGCAGAACACATCAAGAATATGCATGAGAAGGTAAAAGAACACATTAACAAGATGAATATGCAGTATAAGGCTAAGGCAGATCAAAAGAGGAGGTATAAGGAGTTTCAGATTGGTGATGAAGTGATGGTCCACTTGAGGAAAGAAAGGTTTCCAGTAGGAACCTATAACAAATTGAAGATGAAGTTTAGTCCCTATAAAATTTTGAAGAGGCATGATTCAGGGAACGCATATGAGGCAGAGTTGCCAGATGGATTCAACATTTCCCCTGTGTTCAACATTGCAGATTTGATAGAATATCATGAGGGTGGCGCAGAGGAAGTACCAGCAATGGAACAGTGCGGTATTCCAGCACCTACTTCAGAAAAGGAGGAGATTGAAGAAATCTTGGATAGCCGTGTAGGAAGGAGTACCTGAAATAGACAATATGAAGAATATCTGGTGAAGTGGAAAAGAAGGCCTGTGGAATATTCATCCTGGTTGTCCAAGGCAGAGGTTGACCATTTGGGTTTTCCTCAACCATCTAAGAAGTGACGGAGTCACTTTTCAAATTACCCTGGGTGTCTGATGCAGGAGCATCCAGTGGTGTAAGGGCAATCCTGCATCACCCAAAAATATATTTACTTTCATTTAGATTTTTTTTGTAGATGTTTTGCATTTCTGGATACCCTTTTCATCGAAGAAGAATTCCCAACTTTCAAAACTGCTTTTCTGCTTTTTCTGCTCAATTGCTATTTTTAGCAGGTATGAATTTGAAGGCGTGAGGAGACAAAAATTTAAGGGAAGCTTCAGGACATAATAATAAACACTTTGGTGAAAGAATCAGATCAAGAGCATTTCCGGTTCAAAAGTTATTCAAGTTTCAATTTCTGCTTTTTGCCTTATGAAATCTTCGGAGCTAATTTTGAGGTACTTAGAGGCTCAGGATGGGCCTGAAAAATTGGCGGAAT
>CM021101.1:223109260-223192116 GCA_007115665.2 Sequoiadendron giganteum
GCAGTGGGGAGAAGTAGATAGCTGAGCTAGTTCAACATCCATCCATCTCGATGAACTAAACTCTAGTTCAACATCCATCTGCTGTTCGAGCTGCTCTCATTCTATACTCTTCGAGTTGCTCCGATAAGGGAGAGGGCCATCTGCTGTTCGAGCTGCTCTCATTGAAGCTCAACTTTTTGAGTTGCTCCGAGAAGCAAAAAGTAGAAAGATTTCAAGTAGCCCTAAGGCCCCCAACCCCACTTATGCTAGCAGGCCCCTACTATTCTAAGGGGCCACAAACCCCACCCGCTATAGTAGTTGCCAATATGGGCGGCTGCCGAAGGCATGCCCCCGTAGGGCCCCTTAGAATAGTAGGGGCGGGTGGGAACGGCTAGTGGAGGTAGATTCTAGAAGTGGGAGGCTATAGAGTTGCCCCAACCCCACCACCCAAAGGCCCCAACCCCACCGGCCCCCCCCCACCCCCCATTAGTAATTGTAGATTATAGAAGTGGGAGCCCGTAGGCCCTCCATAATAATAGGGCGGGTGGGGGGGAATCAGCCGGGGAGGGCCCCTACGGGGCCGTGGTTCTCTGGTAGTCGGTAGATTCTAGTGAGTTGGGCGAGTATGGTCGGTCCCACCCCCACCATCCATATATTCCTTAGGCACATATGGTCGGTGAGCGAAGCTCTGGTGGGTAAGGCACATATGGTCGGTGAGCGAAGCTCTGGTGGGGTCCGCCTTTAGGCTCTATATCCTCCCACCCAAGGCCCCTTTGCCATAGTAGGGTGGTCGGTGGGGGTTGTTTCGCGACCGACCATGCCCTTCGGGACCGGGGGGGGTGGGAGCCCTGGCGAATTGTAGGGGGCGGGTGGGAGGGAGCCCTGGCGAATTGTAGGGGGGTGAGGTAGATTATTGTTGATACGCAACTACTATAGCGGGTCGGTCTTCACCGAAGCGCAGGGCGGTACCAAGGGCCCCTATATCTCCCACCCCCCCGGGAATGCCAAGGGCGAATAGGTCGGTGGGGTTGGTACCGATGAACCCATTCGCCCTTGGTGGTGGGCGAAGCCCTGGTCGGTGGGGTCAGCCTCGGGGGGGAGGAGATAGTTCCCAGCCCCACTATCCAAGGCCCCAACCCCACCGGGGCCCCCCCCCCACCCCCCATTAGAATTGTAGATTCTATTCGTGGGAGGCCCGGTAGATTATTGTTGAGATGGGCCCTGGGTGGTGGGGTCCGCCGTTATGGGTGGGAGGATATAGTTTCGGTACTTTCTCTCGTTCCTGGGATCGCGTCAGCAGCGGGCACCCCAATCGATGCCCCCCTCTTTTCTATTATTGTAGCTGGCCGCCAGAATCATCGAATAACTGGAACCTACTCATATTGAAATATATGTCGTCGAGAGGTCAACCGCCAGTTCACATAATTCCTACTTCCATCATCAGGGCGCTACACCACATAGAAGTAATTGAAGTAATTAATTCATCATTAGATCGTAAGTAATAGAAGTTGTTCCTAGAGAGTCCGCGGCCCAACCCCCCCACCTCCGGGGTTCTAATAGCTATAGCTGGGTAGTTTCCGATCTTCCTTCTACGACTGACTGCATCTGGGTATGGGCCCGACCGACTAGACTATGATGCTCGACCGGGCATTGATGCTTAGGCGCTCGACCACCGGGCCACCGGATTGGCCACCAGCCCCTACTCCTAATGGCGGGCGGTGGGGCATTGATCGGCCAAAATCCCACCCTGCATTGGAATCGGGATGAAGGACGCCTTAACCCCCCACCCGGGCGGGTGGAAGAGAAAGAGATCGGCGCCCCGGTCGAGTGCTGCACTGGCAATTACTAGGGGAGTTGGAGAGAGAAATGAACCAACTCCCGCCCTATTGTTTCTTCAGGCCCTAGCCGGCAATTGGGGTATCTTTTTATTCCCCCAGCTACCAGCTATAGTAGTAGTAGTAGTAGTAGTAGTAGTAGTAGTAGTAGTAGTAGTAGTAGTAGTAGTAGTAGGGGTAGGGGCCCCACGGATAGGGGCATTTGCCCGGGGAGATTCCACACCATTCTATATGCGATACCCGCATCTATAGCTATTAACTATTAAGGGGTGGGGAACTATGGGGGAGGGGGGATGAGACCAGTGCTCCGTTGTCTCACGTCCAGTCATCCGGCCAATTGTATCACATAGAATGTTCGGTCAATGCTGGTTAGGGCAGGCCGTCCACCCGGTCCCCCTCTACCTTTGGTTGGTCGAGTGCATGCTATCTCTCAGGTAAGCGCCCGGGCAATCCCTCTCCCAACTAGATGCTTGGGAGAGAAGCCGTTCCTGGCGCCTTGACTCAATCAACCGAGCCCTTTCCTCCTATTGTTCGATCAATACTTGACTCAATCGACGAAATCTCCCCGAATCGACTGCATCCCAAGGTTAGCCCCCCCCTCCTATAATTGGGGCACTTCGTTCAATGAGTGCCGATAGGGAGGGGCCTCAGCAGGTCAGGGTTGTCCGGTCAGAACGATACCGTTCCGGTCAGAACAAAACCGATTGTTGTTCCCTGCCCCCCAGTTAATAGCCGGTAGGGGCCCCCCCTCCCGCTCCAATACCAACGGCCGACCGTAAGGGCCCCATAGTAGGGGAGGGGGCACTCGATCGCCCTTTCTTTCTCAACTGCCCTACTCCAGCTAGAATCCCCCCCCACCCAGTCGATCGGCCCTACCCTATCCTCCAAATGCCAGTCGACCGGCCCTACCCTATCCTCCCTTTTGCTAGGATGCGATTGGAGATGGATAACTCAACTGGGATTGGAGATGGAGCCCTACTATAACTACAACTACTATAAAGGGGGGGGGGCACTTGACGTCAGGGGAAGGTATCTACGTCGAGGAAAGGTCTCTACGTCAAGGCCCCTATTCTCTATCTGTGGGCGGTTATATCCGTATCGGAGTGGTCCGGTGAAGGGCCCCCCCCGGGAGGGGGCGACTATAACTGCAGCAACCGGATTCCCCAATCCGTTACTGATGCGGATTCGAACCGGATAGATGGACCGGAGGAATGGTCTATCTTATTCAAGACCACCGCCCCCACCCCGCTACTAATAGCTTAGTAGTTATAGTAGGGCCCCCCCCCACCCCTTTATAGTTATAGTAGGGCATAGATCCCGAGATCCCGCCCAAGACCAGGATTCCACCACCTCCATCCCGGTGAGTGATTTCCCCAATCGATCGATTCCCGGCCGCCCGGGCCAAGATTCCCGCCCGTAGGGGATTCCCGGTTACCCCTTCCATAGATCTCCGGGGGGGGGCATACGAACGGGACAAAGCAGCGAGAACAGAACGAAGGACCCACCCCATAGTTGAGTAGGGGCCCTTCTCTACCCGGCCCCGGGGATATAGCAGCGCAACCCACCCAATAGAGAGAGCAACCAGAGGGATACCAATAGAAAAGAAAGGGACGGACGCCGTGAACCCAGGAGCTGCAAAGCCCTATTCTTTTTCTTGGGGTAGCTCACACCAGGTAGGGGCCCCACCCCTCTACTATAGTTGACCGGCACTATAGTGGGGGGGTCCTCGAATGGATACTCGGAACTTTCCATTCCATAGTAGCTCTTCCCTATCGGCAGAGTGCACCAGACGTCACCGATATCGACGCCGCCACACCCACCGACAGCGAGCTCGACACCGAGCCCACCCCCCCCACCGCCAAGCCCTATAGATAGTAGGGGGTAGGGAACTACCTACTATAGTTGATAGTAGGGAAATGGAATATAGATCATAGATCAGATCTATCTGCCCTACTCTCCCCCCTACTATATAAAAGGGCCCTACTACTATTACTAACCCCACCGTCCTAAGGCGAATGGGTCGGTCCCGAAACAAACCCCACCGACCACCCTACTATGGCAAAGGGGCCTTGGGTGGGAAGATAGCCTTCTGGGAGGTAGATTAGTTGTGGGGGGTTCTATTGTGGGCCCCCTCGCATTCTATTATTGATCGATTCTATACGTAACATGCCAACACGATAGTAGGGGTAGGGGTAGGGGGTGGGAAACGTTCAGTTCCGATAGCCCTACTATTCTTGATAGAAGGCTCGATTCTATACGTCCTATAAAATGGTAGGGGGGGTGGGTGGGAACTATAGCTGGGGCCCCCCGGCTGTTGTTATTGTAGGGCTATTCGGGGTAGGGGGAGCCCCGGCCTATTCGACCACCCACCCTGCCGTTGGCATGTTACGTATAGAATCGAGAAAGGCAACTCTAGTTTTCCCAAGGCAAACCCTATATCTCCCACCCCCCCGGTACCAGGGCTTCGCCCACCGTCCTATATTCCTCTGCAGGTCGGTCCCAAGGGCCCCTAGAATCTCCCACCCCCCCGGGAATGCCAAGGGCCCCTAGAATCTCCCACCCCCCCGGTGGGGTTGGTACCGGGGGGGTGGGAGATAGGCGGGGCCCTTGGTACCGCCTATTCGCCCTTGGGACCGGGGGGGTGGGAGATTCTAGGGGCCCTTGGTGGCGCCACCAGGCTTCGCCCACCGATGAACCGGCGCTTCGCCACCGCCCTAGCTTCGCCACCGCCCTATATGCCTTATGGGTGGTGGCGGAGCCTCGGTCGGCCCCAACCTCACCGACCAGCCCTGCTTCGGGACCGACCTCCCTATTGCCACCCACCCGCCCTGCTTCGGGACCGACCCATTCGCCAACTCTATAGCCTCCCGCCTTCTATAATCTACCTCCTTATTCTAGCAGGCGGCATTAATTAAGGGGGCCGGTGGGGTTTTGTTGCCTGCCTTTCATCGGCAGCCGACCATATTGCAAACCCCCCCTGCTTAGAGGTAGATTATAGAAGGCGGGAGCCCTGGCGAATTGTAGGGGGCGGGTGGGTTGGGCCCCTCCCCTTTGCCATAGTAGGGCGGCTGGTAGTCGGTAGATTCTAGTTAGTTGGCCCGGGTCGGTCCCGAAGCAGGGCGGGTGGGTGGCAATCAAGTTGTCCCACCAACCCCACGGGACCAACCCCACCGACCACCCCCCCTATTCTAAAGTGGGGGCTCCCGGGGCGCCCCGTAGGGCCCCATAGAATTTTAGGGGCGGAGGCCCCCCCCTGCCCCCTACTATTCTAATGGGGTAGATTCTAGTCCGGGGGCCTGCCTTCGGCAGCCGACCCCCCCCCCTGGTGGCCAAGGGGCCCCTTAGAATAGTAGGGCCGAGTAGGGGCGGGTGCCGAAGGCTGCCAACTCACTTGCTGGGCGGTCTTCACCGAAGCGCAGGCATATATGGTCGGTGGAGGTTGCCCCGACCCCACCATCCGTAGCGGCCCCAACCCCACCGACCAAAGGCCCTCTCACCCCACCGTAAGACCAATATGGCCGGTGCCGAAGGCTGTCTTGGGTGGGAGGCAATAAGTTTCGGGGGGGGGTGGGAGGCCAGGTAGATTCTAGTGAGTTGGGCGAGTATGGTCGGTGGGTAAGACACATATGGTCGGTGAGCGAAGCTCTGGTGGGGTTTGGCCTAGGTTGGTGGGGTCCGCCTCTGCAGGGTGGTGGGGTCCTCGTCGGGTGGGAGGATATAGTCGGCTATCCTCCCACCCTGCATTGGCCGACCCCACCTGAAGACCAGCCCTGCTTTCATCGGGACCGACCCCACCCTCCGGGGCCAACCCACCGACCAAAGTAACCCACCGACCATACTCGCCCAACTCACTAGAATCTACCGACTACCAGAGAACCACGGCCCCTGTGCTTCGCACCCGCCCCTAAAATTCTATGGGGCCCTACGGGGGCATGCCTTCGGCACCGACCATATGGCAACTACTATAGCGGGTGGGGTTTGTGGCCCCGTAGGGGGGGGTCGGTCCCGAAGGGCAGGGCGGGTGGGTGGTCAACTCCCCCTACGGGCCGGAACGGCTGATTCCCCCCCACCCGCCCTATTATTATGAAGGGCCTACGGGCCCACCCGCCTTTGCCATAGTAGGGGCTCCCACTTCTAGAATCTACCCCATTAGAATAGTAGGGGGCAGGGGGGGCCCGGTGGGGTTGGGGCCTTTGGTCGGTGGGGTTGGGTTACTTTGTGGTGGGGTCTTGCGTTCGAGCTATTCCTCCCACCGGGGGTCAATTGCCCAATGAATAGTAGGGGCGGCTCCTATTTCCGGGTGGGGGGGTACTATAGGGTTCCCGTTGGAGGAGATAATGTGGCGATGGAACGCTTTCTCCTTCGACAACTCAGAAGCCGCCCTCCTACGCAAATTAATTCCCCCCCACCCGAACTATTGCAACTAGAATTCCCCCCCACTATAGAAAGTCTAGCAGGCTCATTAATTAAGAACAGTTGGTCCCCTGGGATGACTAGATGAAGGCCTTTCTGTTCGGAGCAAGAGACGGAGTGAAGACGGGGAGTACATGCATTTTCTATACTGCCCGAGAGTAAAAGCAAAAATTACTCGGGATGCAAATTTTTTGGAGATTACTCGGCTACTCGAAGAGTAATTGGAGAGTATGTAATCTATGGGTTGGTCTATATCCTCCCACCAATTTTCTATTCCACCTATTGCTTCGCGACCACCCAGCCCTTCAGGACCGACCCATTCACCTCAGGTCGGTCCTGAAGAGCAGGGTAGGTAGGGGCCTCCCACCTAGGGCTTCGCCCACAACAAACCCCACCGGCGGGGTACCTTCCCCAATGCTGGAAAACCCCAAATGATGAATGGATATGCTGATTACAACAATAAATGTTGCCCAAGATCACCCCCAAATGGTACAAAACTCTTTGTGATAGCACAACAACAATAAAAGGTAGTGAACAACAACAACTAACTCTAAAAAAAGTAATGAAGCTCTCCAAATTGTGAACACGATATTTGCTTGTGAATCTAAAACTTGAAGATAACTTGCCAAAATCAGCTCCAATGCAACCCCTATGTGGAGATGCCTTGGACGGAAATAAAATTTTTGTCCCAAAACCCGATAATTGAAATCCAAGAGAGTTTTTATCCTCCAAGATCTTCAAAAAATCAAATGGTTTCATTCTTGAATGTGGAAATTGAACATGAAGCTCATGTATTGAAATGCAAAGTGAAAACACAATGCTCAATGAATCCAACACCCCTTTTAAATAATTTTGAAATTTTCCAATTCGGGCCATCATTTTAATTTTCCTCCAAAAGTATTTAAAATACTTT
The DNA here is from genome assembly GCA_007115665.2 of Sequoiadendron giganteum. Taxonomy (NCBI): domain Eukaryota; kingdom Viridiplantae; phylum Streptophyta; class Pinopsida; order Cupressales; family Cupressaceae; genus Sequoiadendron; species Sequoiadendron giganteum. The sequence goes on from CM021101.1 coordinate 223,116,401, forward strand.
TTCATATTAAGTATTTAAAAACAATTTTTTAATTAATTATAATAACATTATCAAGTTGTCTTTTAAAAATATAAATTACTAGGCCCAACTTAAAATAATATTATTAATCATTTCCCTTATTTTATCCTTTAACCTATGGGAAATGAAGATAGACTAGAGGTCTTTCCCATGTCTCTAATTCTGAAAAGGGGACATGACATTCATATTCAAAATAGTTTTCAGTGATTAATTGCATATATTTCTATCAAGAAAATTGGCATTAATCAAAATCTGCCCTCTGTTGTATATTAGCATTGGAAATCAAAGCTTCTCAGGTCTACAAAAAAGGTCTTTTTACTTACCTCTTAGACAAACAAGCACTCCCTTCACTTACAATAAATCTGCATATATACTCATTGTAGCCCTGTTCTGCAGTATAGGGGTCTGTGTCTTCTTGTTTTACAATCGAATCTACCTTTAATCATGCTTACTCAGGACCCCATTTCACATATTTTAGACACGTGCAAAAAAGATAATGTGGATGAAATCAACCTCAAAACAGAAAATATACAAGGAGAACATTTCATAAAACCCTTCAAACCAACAATTTTATATCATTTTGTAGGCCTGCAGGGTGTCTACCTTCTATCTTTATGCATCAAATCGCTAAAGTTCAACACAAATTGCAACAAATCAATAGCATGGTGATCCACCATATCATTAAATGAATTAGGCAGCTGAAAAATAAAAGAGAATATTAATGCAGGCACCATATCCATGTAACCTACAAGTAGTACAGGCTACAAAACAAGGTGAAAATCAGTTTAAGAAGAGTCGTGGCAAGGGCAAGCTTTATAAGGATGTTAAAAACCCTTTACAAGGACCAAAATCAAGAGTTAAGTGCTTTTCAAATGAATATATGGCATTCAGAACAGCATAAAATATGCATCTTAAAAAAAAAAAAAGCACCACAGTAGCCATATAGCTGCAAACAGGCCAAAAAATCCAATCATACAGGGGAGGCTACTTGGAGGTTTCCATACAGCCAAAATCTTTAAAATATAGACCAAGAATGTTTGTCTTATATTTGGACACTAATGCTCTATTAATGGCCATGGCGGGCTACCACATCCCTGCCATATCAGCATGAATCAATTTGTAATCAACAATTCCTGTAGCTTGACCAAATAAAATGAAAATAAAGTTGCAAAATAAGATAAACCTCACCATGTAGCACCTATTATTAAATATATTAATAATTAAAATTAAAATTCTAAATTATTTTTTTAATATTTAAGAAACATATATTTTTTAATTTATTAGATGTTGATATGATAATATTTTTAAAAAATTATTAAATTTTAAAAAACATTGAAACAAAAAAATAAAAAACAAAACCTAAATCTACAAAATAAAACCTAAAGAAATGAAACAAGGAATGGGTGCGCTGCCTCCATCTCATTGCAAACTATAGTCATCCTCTTTGATACTTGGCCTAGTCAAGTGAAAATGATTCTACTATATTCGTTGGTCTGCTACACCATGTCCCCCATTGTAAATCACTCCACCATTCTGAATCCAGAGAGTGAGAGGGGGTCGGTTCCTCCCACTCGGATTCTTATAACCATTTGGATCTACAATCAAGAGTGTCAAATGGTTTCAGATGAGGAAGGGATGAGTGATTCAAATCCCCATTTCACTGCATATCGTAATCAACACTACTGGTACGAAGTGCGGAGCCAAGCCCGCTTAGAGGTGTTTCCATCATTGAACCAGCAAAGCAAAGTCGACCCCCCGATTGCATAGTTGTTACACATTTGACGTCTTCAACAATTGCCTCCCACATCCCACAACTTAATTCAAAGTTTTTTAAAATATATATATTTAAGAAAAAAAACCTAGCTCTTTTTCCGTACAGTTTTTTGGTCAAATTTTAACGAATTTTTAAAGTTTTTATAAAGCAATTATTTGAGTTTGTAGCTACTTTTATAGATGGCCATTACATACATAAGTAGTTGGCATATAGTATGGAATTGGTAACTCCTACCTTCTTGACTTTATACAAGGATTTCAATGGATGTCTTCTCTTGATTCTTAAGACTTCTTGTAGTGCTTTTAGGGCTTCTATCTATATTCTTTCTCATTTTGTCTCTTATTCTCTCCTCTTATAAGACTGACATATATCGAGATCATTGCACTTCCTTTGGCTAAGTATCAATATACATCGGTTTTCTTCTGTCAAATGGACTTCCCACTAGCCAAATTAATGTGTCATCATTTTCATTGTATGGATTCAAGGTAACTTGTACTTTCAAACCATATTTTCACTTATGACTCAATGTGTTAATAGTTGATCTTGGAACCATCCATTTCCAAACCCCTTCCTAAACACAAGTCTATGCAAGATATTCAATAACTAAAGATTTATTACTAGTCATGCAATATTTTTAAACTCGTTTAAGAACATCAAAGAATAGTGCAGATTGTCAATTTTAAAACCCATCACCCACCATGCCAGCTGATGAAGAATTCAGGCAGGACCCCAAAGGTAGCCCAGTACTCAAAGAAATGTTAGTGTCAATAGAAGAAGAAATTTGCATTTTACACTTATGATTGCCACAACACTCTACCAAAGAGAAGACTATAACTGGTGCATCACAAAAATTTGAAAGTTCTGAGGGTTAAATCTCCAACATATATCAGCACATAGATGGGTTGCAAGGGGATGCACTATAGTCCAATTGGTTACCAAATTTCTTATCAAGGTCTCGTAGTTTATGGAAATTCGAGAATTACTTGTAGCGTGCTTCAAAACATTTAGCATTTTCCACTGGCCATGTTTGATGCTTTATGAATGATGTAATGTTTTGTTTCTCTGATGAGTTTAGTAAAGCAGAGAATGATCTAGGAGATATGCACTGTCATGTCCCCTCCATCTAAAAGGGGGTCCTTTCATAATAATAGCATTCCTAAATGCTATCATAATATGTTATATATAAAATATTAAGTTTATTCATAATAATATTAATTTTATAAAATAAAATAAAAAAATATAAATTCAAATTTAAATTTTTGGGCCTAGGGACATATTTGCAAATCAATATTTAACTAGTTTTGGTGCCTAATTTCAAACTGTTATGTCCCCAAAATTGTAGCATTGAGATATAAAGTATCAAAAATAAGATAAACAAAATACATATTAAAAATGTTAACCATTTAATATTTATAAATATCGAAGATAATATTATAATTATAAATATTTTAATTACCAAATATAAATATTAAATATTATAATCATTATAATATATTAACGTGAAATACATAACATATCAATATAAAAGATTGTAACACATCGAAATCAAATAATATATATTGATAATTTATTATTATACTTTAATGATTAAAATATTAAATATTAAAAATACCAATAAATAAACATCAAAAATAAAGTAATAAATATAATCTAAAAAATCATTATAAACATCAATGATAATATCATAAGTATAAATGTTATTAATTAGGATCATGACTATAATAAGAATCGCACCATGGAAAACAAACCAAGGTAGCAATTCACTTACCAAGTAATTCATTTTAAAAGCATCGGTCAAACATTCTAAGGGCAGCGATTCCTATCATCCTAAAGTCAACGATCATTAAATAGACTAAAGCAGCAATTAGTATTTCAAACCGGTGCATCCAAAGGTCTCAAATTTCCGAAAGCCAGCAAACAGTTATAGGCGCGCGTCCTTAGAGAAGGGCATGACTTCTCAAACCAATCAAATATATAAAGAGGGATATCCTCAAAACAGAAGAAGGGGGGAATAAATTCAAAAAAACAGAAAATCATTTATAAAAAAGTATATTGTAAAAATCAGATCACAGGTGGCTGAGAAAGAGAAGAAATATATCATCATGGTAGGAGGAATAGGGAAAATTGCAGATCAATCAACACCATCTCGTAAACTGCATTATAAATTAGAAAGTGGAGACAAGGCAAAGATCTATTCCAATCAAGAGTAATAAATCATATCAAATTTGGAGGCTATACCCAGGTGTTCAAATTTATCTACAACATAGGCAAGATTAAATTTATTGGAAATCATATGTCATACATTTTGTAACGGGCTTTATATGAACTACTACTAGCAGCATATTCTTTTAATTTCCTAGAGTCCTATCTATTTCAACTTATATGATCTGAGTTAAGGCAATTCACAAACCAGTTGTTTTTTTGCATATGTGGAATAGTTAAATCTATTTGATCTGATTATTCAATCATTGTGGTGTAGGGTTAACAGTTTTCAAGATGTGTGGATGATTTACTTGCTCAGACTGCATTTATTTCATAAACCCTAGATCTGGATTTAGGGCATACTGGAACATAACATACGCTGGGCTCTTACAACTGCACTTTACTTTTTGGCTATCTTTGTCCTTCATTAATGTGGAAATGTTCATTCTCTTAGCAAAAAATTGAAAAAGGTCAAAAATGTTGTTGTTTAATGATCAGATATGTAGAAAGAAAGCAATCATAAAATGCAACACATGAGACAATGAACACAACCAAGTACCCTGGGAAAACCCTCCAACATGAGGGGAAAAAACCAACAAATATCTCTCTTATATACTGTAGGAACAAGAGCAGAAATCTGCTTTACAACTCAGGCATAACACAATGCCGATTTGATACAATGAATAATAGCACTTCTCCTAGATGCAAAGATGAACAAGTATAATTCTCCTTGAATTCAATCTGCTACTGCAAGATAGTGCTCTGCTGCTTAAGTGCGGACTACTTGAGGAAATGCGAACTTAACTTGATTACAATTGACAAGGAAAGACCTTGTACTTATACAACATTAGGTGCCTCTTCATTTAGGTCGGCCTCCTTAGAGGAACATAATAAAATGTTAAATACAAATAAGGTCGGCCCAAGCAATAAGAGATATATACGAATCAATAGGGTCGGCCCTTTGTTTGATATAAATTAAATAGCCGAATGGCTATCATTTAATTTATGCTTCTTTCTCGGAATATGTGCAAAGTGCAGCCCTAAGCTGCTATAACATCAACACTCCCTCTCAGCTAGGGGTGAAGTTCCACCTACACAAGACACATCATATCAGAATGAAAAACAAAAATAGAATATCACCTCAACGTGATATCAACCATTATGGCTATCTCCATAGATGGTATGAACAATTGCTCATCACTTAATGTGATGTTGTCACCTCAATGTGACTTTCACCATGGCTCTCCCAGAGGGTGATACACAAGCACAAATAAATCATCACGGATTCCCTCACATGATGCTGTCATGGAGTCACACACATGACATCCACCATGGCTCTCCTAGAGGGTGGAAACAAGGGCTTGCACCTCAAATCTCTCTCAATAGAGAATTGCATTATCAAGGGCTTGCACCTCAACTCTCTCTCAATAGAGAATTGCATTATCAAGGGCTTGCACCTCAACTCTCTCTCAATAGAGAATTGCATTATCAAAGGATTTCAGCTCGAACTTCTCTCAAAGAAGAACTCATTAAACAAAGGAACACAGATACTGAGACTCCCTCTCGATCCTAGCTTCAGAGATTGCAAAGAAGACTTCTGGAGATGTACTCCTTCTAGCCATCAACTCAGTCCCTCTAGTGTTTACTCCCTCTTGATCATTTCTTTAGTTGACATGACTTCTTCACAAGATGCCTCAAGCTTTTCATCACTAAGTAATCTCTTATCATCTTCTTCCCCCTAAACCTGTCCAGGAAGCATTTTAGATAGAGATTACTAACAGTCCATAATTATCCAAAGAAATATCAAGATTAGAATCGTACAAGTTATATCATGAATGAAATTTTTCCAAAGATCTTATGCTAGTGAACACAACACAATTCAAGAGAGTCTACTATCTCTCTTAATTACAAGATCCAAAGAATAAATAAATGATATAACTCAACAATCAAAAAATACTTATCTCTTTAATTGATGGTACACCATAAAGCTGGATCGATGGCAGTGTTCCATCTTGGCCACCTTCAGTGATGCCATGATTTACACCTAACACGAGACCACTTCTCGGAGTTTGTAGTGATCCACAGATCATCTCCAAACATAGGTGGCAAAAATCTCCAAACAACCAAGGCACCAAAGCTTCCCAAATTTATATGGTGAAATCAATACTGAATAGACATTCTCTCTTTATCTGGTCTGATGATCATCATTGTAATTTAGAGGCAAATCTCCCTTCTCTGGATTGCCGAAAAATGATGTAGGAGGAATGTGAAAACAACCTTTCCTTCAGTAGAGATTTCTCATAGCCTTTTCTCCTCTGAACATATGCTAAGATTTGTTGACTTATCCTTTTGACAGTAGGAAGAAGCGATATCCTTAATATTTGAATGTGGTCAAAAGACCATTCAAATCTTATTCTGAATTTTGTCCTCGGAGACTACACTAAGCAAAATATGATCATGACCTGTAGCTTCAGAAACGTGCTGGCAACTCCAATACGCAACTAGAACTCGCCGATAACCATCAGGGATGCATTAGAACTCCGATAGTCTTCACACCCGTCAACAGACTTGGGGGATCATAGTCAAACGCTACATCCAACACCACTCTTTGTTGTTTCATATGCTGCGCCTATACAGAAGAGCATAAAAGTTGTTGCAACACCAATGAAGTCAAAGAATGAAGCTGTCTCATCACGGTTGAGAATATCAGCCTGAAGCCGATCCTGCCAAAGAGAGATCAATTATACAATCCTTATGATGATTGGATCATCTGCCATTGTCCACGAATCCTTTCTTTACAGAACGGCTTCTCATAACAATCCGAGTGTCATGTCCGATCAAAGATTCTCCCCTGACACTTCCAATAACAATCGCGGACCTTGTATCCTTCCCGACTCTCCCAGAGTGGAAGACTTAATAGATATACACGGTGACAACACCAGAGATAGCTATGCAAAATCCCGACAACATAACAACGAAATATCACACCTCACGAATTCAACAGTGGTACCAATGTCTCCAGAATACTTGAGTAATAATGATCGGCGATGATGCACTGTAAAATTTCGTTATCCTGTAAGGAACCAATACCACTGATAATGCCCAAAACGCAAGAAGCATATATCATGTCCTTCTAGAAAGAATATCACACGGAATTCTGTTGCCGATCAATTTTCCTAAACTTTGCTGGCGTACGCACTCCTGCACAGTTGTGGAGATGGGATTCTTGAGGATGGTGCTGAAATACTCAATATAATGATGTAGCACCGAGAGGAGTCCCGTGGTTGATTTTTCGCTTTCACACCTGGATGCTGATGTTAGAGATATTTCATGATCGCTGAAGGGGCCCGACTTCACCAGATATAATATCGATCTCTTCAAAGATAACTTAACCTTTCGCTAGTCAAGCAAGAGTAAACAATATTGAATGCGAACTTTCATTCATAACCGCCATGGTCAATCAACAACAAAAAAAAAAACTACATAACACTCAATCATCGCTGCCATAAGAGAGTCTATCCCTCAAGCAGATGCAGACTCGACAACAAGACAAGCTTCCGATTCAGAATGGTGAGTGGAAAGAGCCGAAGGCTACGCAGCCACGAAGTGAATCATTAAACGATACTCTTGAATTTCTCTGGTATTGCTTTCTGTGAACTTGATTAGATATTTTTCCAACCTACTCTGATACCATGTTGTTGTTTAATGATCAGATATGTAGAAAGAAAGCAATCATAAAATGCAACACATGAGACAATGAACACAACCAAGTACCCTGGGAAAACCCTCCAACATGAGGGGAAAAAACCAACAAATATCTCTCTTATATACTGTAGGAACAAGAGCAGAAATCTGCTTTACAACTCAGGCATAACACAATGCCGATTTGATACAATGAATAATAGCACTTCTCCTAGATGCAAAGATGAACAAGTATAATTCTCCTTGAATTCAATCTGCTACTGCAAGATAGTGCTCTGCTGCTTAAGTGCGGACTACTTGAGGAAATGCGAACTTAACTTTATTACAATTGACAAGGAAAGACCTTGTACTTATACAACATTAGGTGCCTCTTCACTTAGGTCGGCCTCCTTAGAGAAACATAATAAAATGTTAAATACAAATAAGGTCGGCCCAAGCAATAAGAGATATATACGAATCAATAGGGTCGGCCCTTTGTTTGATATAAATTAAATAGCCGAATGGCTATCATTTAATTTATGCTTCTTTCTCGGAATATGTGCAAAGTGCAGCCCTAAGCTGCTATAACATCAACAAAAAATTGCCTGGATAAAAGCTAACTTGAGTAATAAGGGAACCTCTTTCCAGAGTGAAGATTTTAAATTGCATTTGAACACATACAACCAACAGAATGTTTCAAAGCATTGCAATTTAAGAATAGGAAAATATACATGCATAATGAAGTTGGAATTCAAGAAATAAGTACAAAAATAACCTATGATATTGAAATAATGATATTATTATGATCTTATAGCTGAACATAAGCTACTTTCTGTTTTATCTTAGTCAAGCCCAAAGCAGTTATCCCTAATAAAGTTTTTTAAAAAGGACTGAAGACAATTTTAAATCTTAGCAACAAGATCAATTTTGTATTTGCATTGAAGTAACTTCATGGAGAGAGAAAAAAACTGAAAAAAATTAGAATATTGTTCAAAGATTAATAACATTCCCAAAGGAATTGGAAATGAACTTTTAAAAGACAATGATAATGGCCCAAATGAAAGTAAAAATCAACTTTATGTAATGTCTCCTCTTTGAAACCACCTACAACTGCCAACAAGGATTCATTGTGGGCATTCCGCATATTTTAAGATCCTCTTAAAGCATTGTACAAAATTCTAAAACATAGCGCAATCATAACAAAGGATGGTGTAGCATAAATAAAGGATAGCACAAGCTTTCGAAGGCCAGATCATAATGATATGGCGTAAGCAATATGTGTGGCAAATGAAATATTAAGTAATATTTTTATAATTAAAATTTATTTTTAATATCAATCAAGGGGCATTTGAAGAATTGTCTTTTTTGACGAAAATTCTAGTTCAAAGAAACCAAGCAAGGAGAAGGAGACATATTGATCAAGCATTCTATTTTTCTGATTTCTACTCCTTGTTGGGATCTTCGGGCTTTGGTTCAATTACCTAAGGACAAAAACCCACAATTTCTTGGAGTGATTTCATACAAGAGTCATTATTGGGCAGAATCGTTGAAATTTCAGATTGATACACTTGTGTTGAAGGGGCACTATGACTGCTGGAGTAAATTTGCATTCTTTTTGGGCAGAAATATATCAAGTTTGCGGTTGTGATCTGCACAAATAAGGAGTGTGCTAACAGCAGGGTACCATCCGCCATATAAATCATTGCCATTAGAGGAGGATAATGGTTTCCTTATGATTGCTGGTTGCTATTGGTACATTACATCATAGGTGCAGCAATGGAAAGGTTTCATACAGCTAGTCAATGGTTCCACATATATAAATTACATCATTGTTTCCAAGGTAGCACTGCAAGTTGGTGTAGTCGGCAAAATATAAATAGTTGGGACATAACTCAGATATATGGTGAGTCCATATGGTATATGTAACTCTTGTACTGCTATCATAACAAAAATTTGAATCTGGATTATGGTGTTGTTCATAAGTAGATTGTAAAATACCCTTCCCGTTTGAGAATAAATTTTGCGATTACTTTAGTTTGATAGATGCCCCATTTTATCAAACTAATGGTTACCATGCACATAGAATGAACTTCAAACTAGAAAGTAAGGGCCAATCTAATAACCGATTTCAGAAATTCTATCTGTTTGCACCATATAAGATTAAACAGAGCTATGTTTCACACTATAACGTATATTTCTGAACTTGGTATTGAACAGTATTACAATGATGATACTTCATAAATCATTACAACAACAAATATTCGAGATTCATACAATCTGAGCTCAAAACAATGAGAGATATATTCTATATTTATGACTTGGCAAAATAACATCTAAACAATGGCAAGTTTTGGATTTAGATGGCTCAGACTGAGACTCATTACAAGCACGCATATGGTCCAGGCATGAACAATAGTTACAAAGACCTACAATTATTATATTAGCAAAAACCCACGTGAACCTCTTCTAATCGCCTACAAACCACTCTCAGGCTGCCGCGACTTGCTAGTTAGCAATAAACCAATCCAAAATCACCACGTGAGGCACCAACAAGATCACACCATGAATATTAAGCTGCATACAGGTCTGAAACTTAGGCGTCAGCCTCGTACAAGCCCTCACGCCGCCCTACAAGGTCTCCATAGCAACAAATGGGAAGCATATATAGTTTTCTTCAAGCTACGACCTTTTAGAAAGTCTCACGACTTGATTTCTAGACCCTCGACTTTAGATAAGCGGCTCCAATATTTCCTATGATGTCTTGTGAATGGACAACATCAATTATCGCCCATATAATAGTTCTCCACGGTTTGACTATTGCAACCATTTATTGTTGGTAGCATTTCTTCCTTCAATACGACTTGGACTGAGATTACCACGCCCTTTTTGGATATTCGACCAAGCTCGGAAATGTTAGATGATCACTCTAATAATTATTGGCAGCAGATTATGTTCACAAAAGATGTTGCCCTTCCATTCCACACCTTAGAATAAAATGGCGATTGATTAAATACTCCCACGATTTAATATTTGTTGTTGTAGTTTGGCTAAGTTAGAAGGCCCCCAAAGGCTTGTGATAAAATTCCAAGAAGAATAAAATAAGACTACTCCCCTTAATATAGCGACTAGGAAGGAATAAGCCCAATATAATTAAGAGATCGTATAATCTTAATGATGCGATATCAAAAGGAATACTTTAGCCTCTAGAAGAAAACACAAGAGCTGCCAACTTGTTTGCCACCTATTGAATTTGCCTTTTTATCTATTGTGCATTTCGCTTTTTATAATCTCATGATGCCAAAGTCATAGCCTTAATCGGCTAAATTTCCCAGCACCAAGTAATTCATGGCTTCTTGCTGATGTTTGTCTTCTAGTGAACCCATTGTCTCATATGGGTCTTTGTTGTTCTCGATACTCCCTCATAACCCTTCAACGCTTTCCTTTCACAGCTTAGTAATATTAATATTGTTGCCCACCATTAAAACAATTACCAAAATCTCATATGTTATTGCGGCAATAGAGTATTCAGAATTCCTTTTAATCACTCAACAAAGAAAATTATTATTTTGAATATTTTCCTTTTAAATGCATCAAAGAAATATATTCATTTCCGACCACATATCTAATTTTCCCAATAATATTCAAAGGGTTACTTTGCCATTAAAACATTATTCAGAATCACTCCACATCATTGAAAATACTCTTAAATTTTTGAATAATAAACTTTGTTCTAAAGATAGCCACATACCTCCATAAATTTTCCCTCAAAGAAGACTTACAAATTTTTCCCAATGTGAACTCCACAAATCCACTCTTAGAAAGACTTAGGTTTTTGTCCAACCCCTTTTCAAAATCTATTGAAGGTGTTCGTCCTTGGAGATTTAGCTAAATCTGAGATTCAAGCCCTCTGCATAAATCATGAGAAATATCAACTCAACACTGGATGCAAAATGCCTTGCACATCAACTCCTTTTAAACGCTCCAATGAATCTTCCAAAAGAAGCCAACTTGTAACTAACCCCAGCTTCTAGAAGAAACTTTATTTAATAAAGTGGCATTTTTAATATTTAATTATTTCCACTTTATTTTAATTAAAATAATTAATTAAAGTCATCCTTTTGAAATAATATTAATTTTTGGACAACTTAAATTAATTAAATCACTTTATAAAAAATTTGGGGACATTACACATATTGACACTTGGAATGATACTTGACTTGCCCAATGGAAAGTGTCAAAAACGCTCCAACAATTGGAGAGATTGCTTGTGAAACAACAATCTTCCTCTGCATTTGAGAGGGGCAACTCCCTCGTATGATCTTAAATGATTTTTTAAGTGGAAATTAAGAGAAACTTAAACAGATTCATTACCAAGGTCATAGACCACACATACGAGCTTCACAATGATTTTAGATTTTCAAAATGGCAACACATTCAAATCGAGACACCACAAAATGAACATGTTTCAAATGTGATTCATGAAAGATTGACTATTCGCATTCACAAATAAAATTTAGGATCACAAAGGTTATCACCAACTTAACACACGAAAAGATTAATCATAACACTTAGAAGACACCATGAATGCAACTTCAAGAATGCATTCTATTACTTTGTAGAATTGCACAATTCCAAAAAAACCCCTTATGTAAACTTGTGAAAATGTTAAAAAGTCCCTTTACAATAACATAAGCCTTGTATATATAGGTTTTACCTGGTATCTCGATTTGAATGTGTTGTCGTTTTGAAAATCTAAAATCAGTATGAAGCTCGTATGCATGGTCTATGATCTTGGTAATGAAGTAGTTTAAGTTTCTTTAATTTCCACTTAAAAATCCAAATAAGATCATACGAGGGAGCTGCCCCACTCAAATGCAGAGGAAGATTGCCATTTCACAAGCAACCTCTCCAACTGTTGGAGTGTTTTTGCCACTTTCCATTGGGCGAGTCAAATATAATTTCAAATGTCAACCGCTTATCAACAGGTGCACAGTTCTTTAAGGTCACTGTCACTGCCAGAACATTGATCATTGTGACAACTTCATTATTGGTCCAGGTATGAAGGATTGTAAGATATATTATTATTGAGGTTTCAGGACTGCTGGGATGAACATAAGTCCATAATGTATGCTTCTAACAACCTTGTGTTATTGTTCATAGACCAGTTTGCCTATCAAGCAAAGTATTCAATTTATTGCAACAGTATTCTTTATTTTCAGACTTTAGCTAATCTACAAATTTGGTCCATATTGCTGTTTATCTGCACTATACTATATCCATGAAATATTTCAATTTGTGTAATCAGAAAATGCCAAAAGGGGGGCATAAAACCAGAAAATACAAAAAAAAATCAAAAAGTTAATAAAAATTTGAATTGGGGACATTACACTTTAGATAAAAGCACTTTGTCTAAACTACTTTAGAATAAAATAATAACCAAATAGCTTACATCTGCTATGGCGGTTGCCTCTTCCTCAATAACTCCATCATTCATTAATTCCAATACCCACTAGGCAAATACACGTGCCGGAGGTGGATCATACCCATTGAACCTGTTAAAAGAATGTAGATTGTTAAGTCACATTGCCAACAGTAACATTTTTACATGTCTTGGTGATAATAACTCCCTCATTTCAAATCGAATGGTAAAGAAGATCCAGTAAGACCACTCATGGAACTGGCACTTCAGCATATTAATCTAGAACATGATTCATGTTAAAAATATATATTCTTCTCCAGAACAATGCAGGAAGATAAGACCTTTCAGCAAACAGAAAGGAATGGGAATGCAAAACAAATAGTTATGACTTTAGAATAGTTCAATGGAAATAAACTGATTTATCATCATGGATAAGGATAGTTACAATCAAAAGTCCAGGGGTGTTTGTTGAGTGATTAGGGATTCCCAAACTGCCACTTTTCCTTAAAACCACTGGCATATACCAAAAAGTTTCACAAAAAAATTAGTTTCTTGAGCAGTTTGCAGGCCAAAGAGTGATAACTAAACCCAAGGTTAAGGAAACATAGCTACATTTGAATAACTCATTGACCCTAGCCACAAACACAAAGTTGTCACATTGCATTTGAGAGCTATATGACTTCAAAACTACATGATCTTCTTCCTCTAAAGATTTTTCCAACAATTAATTACATCTTTATCATACTTTATTCCAGAGCCCCAAAATAACTTTATGCAGTCTTGAGGTATCAGTTCTTCTCATTTTTTGTTGCCTCTAGAGGGATTCATAGACAAGATAAATGCTATATGTCTTCTAAACAAACAAATATAATTTTAAGCTCAACTGTAATAGAAGATGAAAGAAGACAAGAAGTTCTTTTAATAAAAAAATGAGAGATATCCACACAATAAACAGAGAAAATGGAACAACAAGAACAGGAGATTGCCTTATGGGGCTTAGAAAACAGAAACAAAGAAACAAAATATATCAGTCTATAGATGACCAAAACAGGTCAAAGGGAATACAAAGTACAACCAACAGAAAGAATGTTAAGGATCACAATAAAGCTACACATTATAAATACACTAAAAGTACACTAATAAAAGACCCTTGCTAAATAGAAGGTTAACCCAAAGGAGGTAAACCCTACAATTTCAGAAGATAAAGCCATTCTCACAAACACTACAAACAATATATATAAGATAGATTGGAAACAATGACTGCACATGATCTCAATCATGTGTCTTGGCTCCATCTTTGTTGATCACTATGAAAGAGCCGATACATGACCTGATTATATCCACGGGAGAATGGCCATAATAAGGAGGGCCTAGCTATGTGATCCTAGGGAAAGGTAGAGAGTGTCTCCTAGAAACTCTTCTAATGTCCAAGGTTGATGATTCTCCAAACTAGAAAGGAAACCAGCAGTATATGCTTGGGTGGATCTCCTAGAATGCAGATGAGAGGTGGTACCCATCCCTCTAGACCAAAGAACATATGATCTACCATGTCTCGACCGAGAAAAGAAGGATTAAGGCACCCCCAATGGTTGCACATGGAGGAGGATGCAGCCTCACAAATATATAACTATCCATGGTGGTAGTTATAGCATCTAAGGGGTACTTGGTACCTCCAACCAACAAGAAATGTTGAAAGATACTGGCAATCCATCTAATGGTCCTCAAGGTCCCTTGCAAAACCTAATGCTTGAAAAAGACAACTTCTTAGCGGTAACAAAGTGAATCATATCCACTAACGAAAGCAAAAAAAAGGTGGCAAGTGGCCCACTCGAATCTTTATACAAGCAATAGCATCTTCCTCCAAATCGAATAGTAGATGGAACACCTAACAATAGGTGCTGCATTGTTTGCACCTTCTAAGAGAAAATACAACATACTATGTCAACTTGAGGAATGTTTGAATCAGACTCAAGTTGCAACTGTTGAAAACAGGTCCTTGGTTTACCAAAAGGAATCCTAGAACTGAGTCCAATAACACTAGATCTACTCTAGGTGGATCATGATGCCATCCACAATCTACAAAAAATGTCTTCCCTGTGCTGAGAGGTTCATGGGGTGAGATCTACGTGGCCTTAATACATTGATGGTGTATGGCCTTCTTGAGCACTATATTGATCACCCCCAGTTTTGGAAGGAGAGGAGTGGGCATCCAAAAGTACTTGAAGGGAGGAAGGAAAACAATTGAAATGACAATCAACTAGACAAGCTTGTTAGTCTTCAAATGCCAACATTGTTGTCATCTAGTCAGAGTTGAGGAAGCAGCCCACTATAAAGAAATATATGTCTCTCTCGACCTCAAGCAAGATCTACCATGAACCAAAGTCTATGGAGATAGAAAGCAATCCTAAAGATTCCCACAATACAGAGGGAGAATGTTAGTTTGCAACAGTCATGTGCTGAAGCAAGATAATCTGCACTGTGCACAATCTCAATATGCATCCAACCAACAAGCCCTAAGCTAGAATCCCAAATAATGTACCCATGACACACCGTTGATTTAATGATAACATCAGAAAACCAAATCTTTATAGACATATTTAGCAAATACATCTGAAAACACTGGCACTCTAAAAGACTAAAACAGAAAGGGGAGAATAACTCCCACAAAGCCATAGAAGCAACATAAGATTAAGACATGGACATTGATTGCACTCCCAAGTATATATATTCTGTTTTGATTCGTACAGGTTTCCCATTGTAGGAAACTAGTCCTTGGAGAGAGAACTGCAGAATTTTGAAAATAACAGCTATCATATAAACCTCAGAAATTCACAAGTTGTGCTAGTGCAAACCTCAACAGGCTATAGCATTATGGGAGTGTTGCAGAGGTTGCCTGAGGGGTTCTAACAAGAGCACGAACAAGAAATTGAAAATTCTAAATTAAGAGAACATTATGAATTACAATTATCATGTATGCCCGATGAGTTAACAATTTACAAGTTGTGCTAGAGCAGTTCTCAACTGGCTATAAAATTGTGGGGATACTGCAGATGTCAACTGCGGGATTGCTACAACCACCAATCTAGAAATTCTACATTAGGAGAACACTAGAGTCTAAACAGTGCTGGTAGGCACTAAGATGTCTTTAACAAGTTCATCCTTAACCAATTTTGGTTAGGGAGGACAATTGCACAAAACATAATGGCAAGTCACAGCCCATAGAGTGACAGAATGAATCTAATCACTTCAACCTAGTGCAAGGAAGATCCGTTTAGACTCTAAAGCATCTGGTAAATTAAAATTTCCAATCTTATTCATCCATGATAAAATGAAAATACAAGCATCTACTATCATAAATTATAATGATAACTATAATTTCGTCATATGTCAGTCTTAAAATGACAAAATATAAGAATCATATCCGAGTCATGATTAAATGCTAAGCATGAAGCAACTGGCTCAATTATCAAACAAAATTGTCATTTATGTTTCTATTTGTTTTTCCTATTGCTCCATCATTCAGGGACACCTAGTAATACCCAGACAATTTGGGCCCTTTTGGAACAAGTAGCATACAAGAGAAGACATGTCCCAGGAACAGCTGGGGCACCCTCCCTGGTGGCCAAGAAACAGCAGGACGGGTGTCTCATCCACATTTCTATCCAAAACTGCAAGGTACTCCCAAATAGAGCCTTGGGGATAGGGGATATGTCTATATGTTCACTAACTTGATGAAAGAGGTTTGAATCAAAACTCAAGCTTTTATTATAGTAACAATAATATTCTAGACAGAAGCTGTAAATTCAAACATTAAAAGAAAGGAAAATTCGGCAATATGTACATAGCGAAATTAGCATTAAAGCTAGAAACTCAAAAGATTTGTTTCATGGAAGAAATGCTTAACCATTATACGAAGAAATGGAAGATGGTCTCACAAACAACATATAATGAAGCCTTGGACTAAAAGGATGAATTGACAGAAAAAGATGAAACAATGTCAAGAGGACATAACTTCTGACAGAGATAAGGAAGAAAAATTTGCTACACTAAAAAGGAACTGGAAAGGATTGGCAAAAGTAAAGAAAGAAAAAAATATTGGTGCAAACGATACATGATGTAAAACCACCTAATAAATTAACGCCCCCTTGCTAGCTCTTAAAGTTGTGAGTTTTGCAGGATAACAATCATACTATTAATGAACATATTTAATTTGAAGAATAAAATATTGCAACGCAAGAAACTTTATATGCAATCCAGAAAGCAGACCAATAACTAATTTTAAAAGATGCAGTTAATAAGGTTATTGTCATGTCCTAGTAAAATAAAACAAACAGAGCTGTAAGGTAAATGGTTTGACATTAGACTAGGTCATTGTGATGATAATATGACTATCTGTCATGATCATGCAGCAAAGCCAGTAAATTTGGTGGATGTGAGTATTACCCTAAAAACCATGATAGCTATGAAGAACCAAAAAAATCCAGCTAGCCATGGGCCAGTGCTAAGGTGGAGTTATTGCCATGATGATGAGCTGGGTTCAACTAGGCTACTTAGGTGAGGGTGGATCACATCCCAGGTGAATTCTTTATGCAATGGTACCCAAAAGCATGGCATCTGTCGAATATTCTTCTAAGCTTGGTAGTGCATTCCCCCATGCAAATGTTTACAAATTTGGCAAGAAAAGAAAAATGTGAATTAAAAAAATGAAAGCAAAGTTTACAAAGTAGACTATTTGGGTGAGATTGAATCACATCCCAGGTGAATTCTTTATGGAATGGTACCCTAAAGCATGGCATCTGTCAAATATTCTTGTAAGCTTGGTAGTGCATTCCCCCATGCAAATGTTTACAAATTTGGCAAGCAAAGAAAAATGTGGAGTCAAAAAGAGAAAGAAAATTTTTCCCCAAGGTAGGTAGAAGTATGGAATGCAAAAGTCACAAAGGCCATATGAGATGAGAAAACACTTAAAAAATCTGGCCAAGACAGTTGTGATGTGTAGAAATTTATTCATGGATGATTGTTGTGTGGTAATATTAAGCCTGCTAATCATTGTTTGAACCTACAAGCTTTCTTTCCAGAGTTAACCATGTGAGAGCCTTTCAATGGAATTCAATGGAGGATTATCGATGACAAAACATAGAAACAAATACTTTTTTTTGTTTGCTGACTGGTTTAGCAAGCTGGCTATACTAATACCCTGCATGAAGACCACAAGCAAACAAGAAATTATGAGAATGTTTTTAAAGTACACGTAGATGCATTTTGGTCTGGCTATATTGTTTCAAATTGTGAGAGTGGATTCCTTTGTATTTAGGCTGTGCTTTGAAGCTTGACTGATACCTATCTATCTGCAGTGTTTCATTCCTCAGATAAAGAGTGATGAATTGAAGGCTTATTCACATACTGTGTGGCTACAACACAAGCATCAAAAGACTTACGATGAAAAAACATTCCCTATCTTCAACATGGCTACAACCCTGACTTTTCTTTTCTTAACATAGCAACCAGAGAACCCTGACTTGAGATGAAATTTGTGAGATAACTAGTGGTGGTCCCATATCCTTTTACCACCTCATGGATGTCAAATGTTAATGAAACCTCTCTGTCAGCATACATGTGCCTTGTGTTTGCAGTTGTAGGCCTTGTAATTATTTCAGATATAATAAATAGAGGCTTTGGAAGATCTACAATAGTGGAAAAATAAAGGAATTTCTCCATTCCTAGATACCTACAGAGCATATCCATTGTTAAAGTAAATAAGCTGGCACACTGATCAAGTGAAATTAAATACTAGTAAAACTGTAACTTTTGGCTTCTATTCAAGAAAGTCAAGAAACTATGTTGGGAACAGGTAAAACGGCATGTTTCTCCTGCAGTCTTAAATTATGATGTTAACTAGAGCTTTGGTCTACTCAGATCAATTTCTGTTGGTTGGGAGCTTTCCTTTAAATTTTGAATTTGCCCCTATTTTACTACCTATTTTTGCTGATTTGGCTTTACCTATTTTTTGGTTAATGGAATTCTTTTCTTCACTGCTACTTGCTGTGTTTTTTTATCCCATTGACTACTGTGATCGTTTATAGATATTCGTGTTATTTCTTTCATTCTAAAAATTGTGAAAAAGGATGTAATAGAAACGATATTCATCTTTTATAACATTTTTATCATAACCTTCTATTAAAGAAAAGTACTACTAAAAATACCACTACTATATTATAGTTGAGAACACAGAAAATGAGGTCAGAGAATACCAGAAAGCTTCTTCTGTCAGAGAACCTGGATGCTTGCTATAAAGTTTTCTGATATACTTATCTTCAGGAAGTACAATTCTCGGTGCTTTCCCTGCGGAACGAGGAAAAACTACAGGAGGCACCCTGCATTGTAAACAAAAAATATAATATCAAACATACACCAAGCATACATGGGAAAGAATATAATATCAAACTTATTTTCCGTCTTAAACGCATGAAAATTGAGCCATACGTTCTTTCCCATAAGGAAGAAGCAGACATTTTTTGTTTTATTTTAGAATTTAAGATAAAAACGCTAATGCCAAAAATTACAGGAAATCCGATTCAGTCGGCTCAGGTTAAGCGTGTGTTTATGCTCAATGCCATAAATTTTAAACGAAAATATATGAACTTCTTAAAAAATAGGAGAAGACTGCAGGAAATACTCTTCCATTGCTTTAAGCCAGGTGGGGTAGGTATGGCGAAACCCTTGACAAGTTTTCTTGTCTTGCCAAGCAGGTCGTTTCAAACGTCATTGCTCCTTGAGCTGGAGCAGTACTGGGATGGGTGAAGGACCAATGCTTCACTTTCGTGAGCATCACTTAGATGCAATGAGTGCTAAATGGACCATTCATTATCATGAGAGATGGGTTTTTGTGAACCACAATTCAAAAAACATGGATCAATGAGTTTGACTCAAAAACTACACGGTTGAATCTTGATAGCAATATCATAATTTGATACGCTGTGGAAGAAACCTCCTACTTATCATTTGCCTTCCTGTTCACCCTCCTACTTATCATTTGAATCCTGATAGCAAGTCGTTTCGAACGCCATTGTTGCATTTGCCTTCCTGTTCACCCTCCTACAAGCAAAAGCAAACATCAGTTTCTATACGTTTTTAAAATGAGTTGCTCTAAAGAGGATTTTGTCATGAATGAAAGATTTTTAGGTGTTCTCAATAATTTGTTTTTGGAAATAGATTAAGACAATTGAAATTGTTTTCACTGGTTTAGTTATTTTATTGAGTAGAATATCTAAAATCAGTATTGAAAATGTAAGAAAAAAGCAAATTCATTTTTGTAAACATGATTTTGTCCATTTAAATAGGTGTTGGCAATAATTTAAAAGTCTTGTAAATTGCAACTTTCGTCTATCACTTCATAATTAATTACAAATAATGAAGAATGTATCTTATTTTTAGAAATGTTAATTGTATTAAAAACATCTGTGTAGAATTTACATTAGTTTATTTCTAAGGTTTTAATTGATTTTTTCATATCTGTCGAATGTGAATGGAGGCATAATGCAGAGTCCACTCTTGTATAGACTTGACACAAGAAATTCTCACAAATGTTCGTTCAGTTGGGCTTGTATCGATAGTTGCTTTTTGAAGAGTTAAACATTGTGTTTTGTGTATTATTAGTGCCCAAGTTAATCTTAAGGGTATTTGTATCAAGCTTCCCCCCGTTGGATTGGTGTGATTAGAATGATAAATGGGTGTTGATTGTCGAAAGGTATTTCAGAGTAACTGACAAATTTGACCAATACATATGTTGGTGGTTGTGGTGGTGTTGTTCTTGGTTTATATACAATCTATTGAACGAATCCAAGAGCTCCATTTACCATCCTTGCTTGTATGAACAAGTTTTTTATTAACATAATTCTTGCATTTATACTCAATAATAATTCAATATCTAGTTCATTGAATCTACATTTTCTTCTGCTAGACTGCTTGTGCCATTTTTTGTTAGAACGTTGTGTGCAAGTAGTTTTGCCAACATGAGTATAATTTTTTCCTATTGTGGATGTGAACATTTTCATTTGTTGAAAACAAATGAACATTGTTTTCAAAATCTCCATTTGTTGTTGCATCGACTCATGTATTAGACCTTGTCATTAGAAGTTTCCAATCATCTATCGTAGGGTTTGTATCTTTAATATTTTCTAGCAATTGGTGAAATCTTTGTTGATCATTGTTTAGTCCATCTTGTTTGAAAATGTGGTCTAAATTAATGACATTTGTATATTCTTCCCATAGTATTCTAGCTCGTCTTTTGTAGCTATATGTTGGTATGTCATTAACTGGTGGTAACTATTCGAGGTCTCCAACCAAAATCAATGATATTCCTTAAAGTAATTCATAAATATTGTCTTGAAAATTATTTGTGATAAATATTCAATTGTAGTACATATAAAACTAATTTTTTAAAGAGAAATAATCTATGGTGTTTGAATTTTGAGTGAGAGACATACCTGCAAAATTTTGATTTGAATTTTGTGGAAAAGCTTGGTGGACTTGACAGCCTATGTTTTTGAGTAATTTTTCACCTAGAAATCTCATTTCATCAATCAATATATATTTGATATGTGCTAGTTTGTATTGGAATATGTTAATCTTGTCCCTTCAAGTTCTTTGAAGTTTCTTATTGGAATTTTCAATTTCGAATGAATAGTCGATGCTCCGATATTGAATGTTGTTACTCCAGTTGGAGCGAATAGAAGAAGGGGAGATTGATTTGGCATTGAATCTTTCTGAGGTGTTTCTTTTATTGCACCTATAACATATGACTTTCATGTTCCTGTTGTTCCTTGAATAATCATAAACAGTGGAGATTTATTTTGATTTGCATTGTAATGTGAGGGGATAATATTAACTATTTTACGTTGTTGATTGCTGAGGTTTTCATAGTTGATAGATTGTGCCACATTATGATGAATTAGAGAGTCATTACTTTTCATAGTGGTAATGAAATTGATAGCTTCATTTGTATATTGTTCACTTTTGAAGTCAGTAGACCAATGTATTTGTTTGTCTAAATATCTTCTTCCCAACATATCTATCTCTAAAATGTGCATGGTTTGACCATGTTCTAGTCTTGATATAATTTCCCATTCATGCTCTATAGTGGTATTTTAGACAATGTCGTTATCTTCTGATTGAGAATCACTATTGTTTTCAATAGTTTTTGTGATTGTTCTCCACTCAACATGTCATTGATTATAATCATGGTTTTCCCAACTTGATAGTATTGAATCATTGTTATGACCAATATCTTTGCTAATGTCATGAAATGGTTTGTAGAGCAACAATTCTGAGAAGCAAAAATCAAACCATTTATTTGATTCCCTTGGAGGAATAGATGAAAATTTAGGAAAGACGCGTATAATAGCTAGTGTTTTTCTTGGATTCCATTTGTTTTCATTTTTATGCTTAACATTATATATCCATGATTTTGTTGAATTAACTAGTGATACTGCTTCCATGTGTAGAGGTTTGTATTGTACGCATCAATGTAAGATAGTACTTATTCTTCATTATTATTATCCTGATGTAATACCACACGTTTGAAAACTCTGGTTGATACATTTAGATTGATAAATCTTATATTGCTTTCCACCAATGGGGGTTCTAATAACATATAGCTTGTTTCTTGTTCTCCAATATCCCTTTTTGTTATCGTTTCAATTATGAGCTTCTTATAAGCTTTTGTAGCAAGATCGTCTGGATTTTCTACATTTGCAAAACATACTATTATTTGTTGGTACATTTTTGAGCTTCTCCCTACCTTTGCTGCATACTTGGCAATGTATTTAACCATAGCAAGTTTTGAAAGAACTAGTTGCCAATCTATATTTTCTCTCCATTCAAAATGTAGTTGTTGTGTGAGTTAAGCATGTCATCATTTCTCATAGGTTCAAATATTTTCACTTGTTTCTAAATTTTGATATAATTTTGGTCCTTGTAAATTTAGTGGCCATGGAGTATTGTACCTGTAAGGCATATTATTAGCATTATTAGATTTATTTAATGAATTGAAAAAATACATTTATGAGAATGGTGTATATAGATTTTGTTGCAAGACTTACTTGCAAAAAAAAATCCAATTTTCTTTCATAGACATGCACCTTTTCTACAAATTGTATGTCTTTGTACAGTGTTTGATATCTCCTCATAATCCTTTTCTATATTTGTTTCCACAAGTTGCCTTGTATTTTTGAGACATGGATGTATAGCAATATTTTGGAATGCCTGTAATATGAAGCTTAATCATTTAATTTTTTGTATTAAAGGGATATAAGAAATGTATTTAAATATCTATTTTTTGTGCATATTGATATTGTACCTATGAATTTTGTCCAGCTTATTATGTCTCAAATTCCATGTGTGAACAATTTTGTTGAAGTGTATTTACGCTGAATTTTGTTGTTCATTGTTGGACCAATCTATAGTATCCATGTTTGGTGCTTCATGTAGCCACAAAAATCCATGTATATGTGTTGATCCTTTGTGTTTCCACTCGTATCAGGACCAATAATCTTTAACATTTATTTCCTTTTGAAGGATTTCTTTTCTAAATTGAGAGTGGTGTAAGGGCATGTACTGTGCTACAATATGAGGATAGGCGATAATATTTTGTTTTTGCCAAATTTGTGCATGCCATGGATCTTTTGGAGGTGTTCCTGGCATTAGCGTATGTAAATCTAGCCAATACGGGCCAACTGCACTCAATATAAATAATATTGTAGGTGTACCGATTTGATGTAGCATGTCTATCAATTTTGCATAACATTTTGTCTAATATGATCTTGTGTCGCTTAAGCAAGTTTCATATTGTATCAATCTATTTACAATATTTGATTCTGGCATATTGCTCATATGTTCACGTAGCTCATGTATAGTGATTAGCATGTCATGGATGTTTCTTTTCATAAAAATTATAGTAGATGTTTGTACTTGATGTCTCATTATCATATTTGTCATGTAATATTGGAACCATGGATGTTTTGCAAAGCAACTATCTTTGTATCGAAATAGGTGCTTTACATATTCATGGAGATGTATTGTCTAATTCGTGGCTCTAACAAATCACATCTACCATCAAGAAATAAGGTTGGAAATACCATATCAAGTAATTTTGATGTTACATATTCATTTATAAGAGATCCACCAATTGTTGGCCAATCAATAAATGTTATTCAATTTGTATTTTGGTTGTTAGCCCATGCATTAATCAACTCCATTTCTATTTGTTCATTGAGTGTTTGAGAATCCATTAATATAGTGTGGTCAACGATATCACTTTCATCAGTATCAATCTCTTGTCCAAGGATCAAAGTTTCCCTTGTATCTGCATCTAATTGAATATGCATTGTTCAAATTTGATCAAATATATTTTCATCAAAGTTTGAAGATAAATTGTCAAGAGCATTTGGATCAGTTGTGACATCAAAGTAAAATTTGTCATGGTATATTTTGTATTGTAGTGTTTTATAAACATGATCTTTGTTCATTGTGAAGTGATAATTTGTGCCACGTTAATTTTTCCTTCGAACTATTATGATTGGTTAATATGTAATGTAGTGGGGTGATTTTTTTGCTATGTATTCAATATGTTGTGGAAAGCTTATAGAGTGTCCTCTATATTTATACTGACCACCTCTTGCATGTGTAACTTGCAGTATAGGGCATACACGAGCGATTAACATTTCTTCTACTTGTGTGAGTTTTGATAGTTCATGTGTTTAGTGTCCTGGATTCATATTATTTGCAACTGGAAACCTATTCACACCTCTTTCTTGTTTGCATCTACTACATATAGAACCCTATGTAGTTTGAGATATTTTAATTCTGATGTAGCATTCTTCACAAGTATAATAGAATGATGGGGACTTGCATGCATCTAAATTATTGTGGAATATCATTTCAATATGTTTGAATTCAGTTGTAAGCAATCCATTTGGATTGTTTGTGATTGGAACATTTGAAGTTGAAGCAGAGTGGAAATCATTTTCTTGTTCAAATCTATCACTGTTAATATCTCCTTCTACTATATTTTGATGTTTGTGAATGTTGTATAGTTAATTGTAATTTCTTCCTAGCGTATCTTATTATATCTATTTCATTCCTTTTTTTCCTTTCTTCATCCCTTTTTGCATCAGTCATTTTTTGCAATTATTGTTTTCTATATTCTCTTTGGTATCCTTTTTGAGACTATTTTCTTTGTTCCTCATATTCAAATTGTTTCTTTGGATGTCCCATATCTAGAAACAAAACTGGATCCTATAAATTTAATGTGTATGAAAGGAATAATACAAAGAAAACAATATGAAATAAATTTAACTATTGACTTATAAATTTTATTTTTATTTTATATTATTTTTCTACCAAAATTATTGTAATGTGTTGTCATATTGATTATAGTATTATGTTATAATGAAGTTGTTTTTTATATAAAATATAATATATTTCATTTAATGTTATATTGTAGTACTATATTTAATAGTGTATTGTTGTAAGACCCCACTTTGCATATGATTAATATTAAACCTAATTTGTTATATGTTTTCATAAATGTATGATAAGTTATATTGCGAGCAATAAATAAGGTGATTATGTGACCATATTCTTTCATTTCATTTTACGTTGATTCATTGTCATTGTCATGAAGGCGTATGGACTTGTAAATTGGCAATATGAATTGAAAATTGTAAATAGAATTGTTGTACAATTAAATCTCATTTCAGCTATCAAATTCATGTGATATATGATTGTTCTTACGATTGCATTGGTAATGTGCAGGAAAGCAAAGTGTCAGTACAAGAAGGGAAAATCATTGAGTAGATCCAAAGACATCTCCTTGTGATCATGAATTTGACCTCCTTTCTAGGGCTTAGAATCGAGTAAAGATAATATGTTGGTAAGTTAAGGTGGTGAGGGTGTTATTAAAGGGATAATTGATTGTGTGCTATGTGAGTGTAAGTGGGTCTAAGTGTTAGGAACCCTTGGTTAAGTGTGAAAATCGGATGGAATTTTAAGTGGGCTTCAAAAGGGGGTTGTTGGTCAATTTCCTTGGTTGGGATACAAAAATAAACCCCCCAAGGTGCATACCATAATGGTAGGGGCCAAGTGGGCACACAATAGTGTCTCAAGGACATGATATGACCCCTGAAAAAGTCCTTATATTAGAGAGTGACGAATTTTGATAGAGGATGGGGGTGAAAAGATTGAGGGGTTGTCCAAATCCATGTTACCCTCTTGAATAAGAAAAAGGAACCTCATTAATGGAAGGAGGTACACTCCACACATTCCCATCCAAGGGGTGGCAAGTTGAAAACTCCTATATATTTTGGGAGAAAAATAATGAGTGGTGTTACCCACTTCTCCTTTTGGAGAACTCTAGAGAAAATGGTAGGAAGGATGGAAGAAGAGAGGAGGAGTCCTTTTGGGGAGTGAATAATTCAAATGGCTTGGTTGGAGAGGAAAGAGGGATAAAGAGTTAAATTCCAACACCTAAAGAAAAGAGATAAGTTTTACTATTTTCATTTGCCTTTGTTTAGTTGTAGCAAGAGAGTGATATGCTATGTAGACTTTTGTTGAATATGGTGAGTAAAGGATCTATGTGTATGTAGTTTGTATGTTGTGTTATTTTCATGTCCTTCATAAAATTCTGAGAGGGCCTCATTCATCCTCTTGGGGCTGAAATACTTTTCTTGCTCAGGGGTATGACTAGAGCCCACGAGGCTCCATGACGCCATTACGATAGGGTGAAGAGTAAGCCTTAAATAGTCATGCATCCTTCATTGTATTTATTGTAGTTTGGTTGTAATATGATAAGTTGTTGTTTCATTGTAAGTTGATAGAAAAAGGAAAGGAGCAAGATTCACTTTATTTGCATGAAAGTTACAAGTTTTCTCAATATTAATTGCAATAGATCAAATTTTATTTCATGGGAATATGAGTTAATAGTAATCCAAATACTATTTGTAATAAGCTAAATGTTCAACTTTGATAGGATTCTTTATAAGTCCTTGGGAAAAGATGGAGTTTCTTGGTTAACTTTTGAAAGCTAAATATGTAATTGAACCTTTCTTGAAATGGAAAAAAATTAAAATAATAATAAATAAATAAATGACAGTATACTCACTCTCCCTAATGGGTATTCAAGGAGAAATGTTGAGTCCAATATTGCTATCTTTAGTTTGAGGATGTTTTGGGAACATTATGAAACTTAAGCCTTCTTGAAGAGAGTTATTTGAATACTGTAATGTAAGTGTGGGCTTTGTAATCAAGTCAATAAGTGAAAATAAAAGATTAGGAAGATGGCTAAATATCTCTATGTTTGCATGGAAGTAGCATTCTATAGACATTATCACCACTGTACAAGGTTAACATAGTTTGGAAAAAACATCTATTCATGTATGGATAAATTTGAGGGTCTCTACTTAGGGTAGAAAACTAGAAACAATGATCTTCAATTTGTGCAAGTGATTATAGATGCAAATGTCATGATGTTTGTTAGAGATGTATTAAAAAAGAGAGATATATATTCATTGTATTAGAGATGGACGTAAATCTGCTTGACTAAAAGGAATATATTTAGTTATACACACTGAGGTAATTTACATGAAGTTACATGTATATATTCTCACTTCATACTTTTGGAAATATTTATACATACAATGCTTTTCAGATTTTATATTTGTGTTTTCTGATATTCCACATAAAATAGATAATGAGTATGATTAAAAGGAGGTATAGATAAACTCTAAAACCATCCAAAATACATTTTCAAACAGGATGCACTCATGAACCCTAATTGAGCTAAGTAGTATAGTTACCTTATATAAAGACATACATTTGGTACTTAATATATTTGTAAAATTTGAAAAAAATAATTAAAAAAATGAAATAAATATATATTTATTATAATAATCTTAATCTAAACCATTCCATATATACCACTATCAATCATGTTTATGCAACCTCAATACAAGTCTGGGGTTGGATGTTGGGGATTCGGCCTTATGTCTGCAAGTTTACACCTTCTTGAAACTCTCTAAAGTCTCTGCAATAACTCCATTTTGTGCATAATCCACAACCATTGCATTCAAGGAACCACGCCTCTCGAGTCACTTTGTCAAATGGCTCACACGCCTTGTCTATGTTTTTGCATTTTAGCATACATGTCAACGAAGGTAGTGCAACTTCTAGCAATTTTCCCTCCAACCTTTATTCTTTGATTGATGTCCATACCTTATTCCAAGCTCCCATTTTAGTGCAAATGGAGTGGTTAGTGGCAAACATTGTAAACATTTGGCTTACACCTTGTTAGGCCTCAAAAATGAAGGTTTGAACCACGAGAGGTTTCCAAGCTCTCACAACGCTTTTGGCCAATGTACAAGGCCAATTAATATAATTGAACCTTCTACTCTTTAGGCTCTACTAAACCTAGGCGGGTGTACCTATATAAATGATGCAAATTTGAACTATACGATTCCTACTTGTGCAATCTATCCCCAATGGAAAATAGTTAGGGATAGATGAAAGCTTAATAACTACTTCTACTCCTACTAAAATTTGAAATATGAATGAATGGATAATATTTTTATGAAATTCTTGAATGGAATGGGTATGACCAGTGCCTACTTCTGTTGGGTAAATGGAGTCAAGATGTAAATGATATGTGACTTACTAACTGGCTACAATTCTAATTGTTTGGCACTTATACTTGTTTATACCTGGTATAAATGTGCAAGGATGTGACTAACAAAATCTTATTATTGATCCAATCAGGGCCTATTAGGTTACTGTAATCTATCTAAGAGGATTTTAATCCTTCCTTGAAGGAACCAATTAAAAGGGGTCACACAGTGATAACAAATGTGTATTGACAAAATGAAAAATATACTTGATATATTCAATTTTGAATAACTTAATAGGATTGTTTGGAGACAATATGGTAGCCTTCAATTATAGACTCTTCTTATTGATCCAATTGACATTTCCAAATTACTATAATCTGTTTAAAAGGATTTTAATTCCTACTTGAAGAAACCAATTAAGCAAATTACACAAGAACAACAAATGTGTCTGATGAATTTTAGTATTCTGCTTGGAATAAATTCAAATAATAAGGAACACCAACTTGGAGACAACCGAATAATTGTTTAACTTGACAAACAATTGACACTAGTATTTGAGTCACCAGATTAAATCTTCTTGTCCATTATATTATTCCAAAATATTTTGCAATACATAACATAATATTTTGTTTCAGCGACTGATTACCCTATCCAACTATTGGTAACTTCCTAACCTACCACTCCCCCTTTTTTTTTTTCCTTTTCATTTATACAATACATATTCAAGGGTCACGAACCTTAATTAGTTTATTGCAATCGTTTACATTCCTTGGCAAAAACAAAATATTTAATTAATTGCCTTTCTGGCAAATTAAATATTTCAACCATAATTTGCAATTTGTTTTGCCCTCTCTTTAATATTTCATTGCTTCTTATTACTGCAAAGCTTCTTTTATCCTTACTGCTTTACCACAGTCACTTTGTTTGCTCTCAGCGGTTCCGCTGTAACATTTTATGTTACCCCGCTTTCTACTGCTCTACTGTTGTCTACCCGCCTGCTCCCTACAGTTCTGCGGTGACTAGCTAAGTTTGTCCTTTTTATCACCTTACCGTAGTCTCCATTTTGTCCTCGTGCGGTATGGCAATGTGACCGTCACAGTCTTTTCTTTATCTACCGCTTAACCACGGACCATGTTCTTCTTCCTTGCGGTGTCGTGGTGTTTGAATTTCATCAACACTGCATTCCTTCCACTGCACCACTGTGGTCTATGTTTTAATTGTCAGCGGTACAACGGTGACCAGCCTTGGCCATCACCTCCGTCGTTTACCGCACTACTATAGTCTCCTTTCTGACCAGCCGCAGTATAGTAGTAATTGTGCTTTGATCACCACCCTCGTCGCTTACTACGCTACTATGGTCTCCACTTTGACCAGCCCTGGTATAGTGGTAACTGTTATTATGACTACTCTTAACCGCTATACCACAAGCCACGTTCCATTCTTCCCTGGTATAGCGGTCTCCTTTCGTCAGTAGTGATCTTTACACCGCCTTACCATGGTCTACTCTTCTTCCTCTGGTGGTATGGTGGTAATGCCTTCTTTTACTTTCCACTGCTCTACCATAGGCTTTATCCATACTCTGTTCCTTCCACCGCTCCACCACGGGCCATTTGATGACCCTTCGTGGTGTAGCGGTGGCCTTTTATTTCACTGCTCAACCGCGGGCTTGGTTCATACTCCTTGCGGTGCAATGGTAAGGGTTATCAGGACTGTTGCTAACCATGACACCGCGAGCCACCTTGCAAGGGGTTGCGGTAAGGAGGTAAATGGTGTTGGCCAAGAAGGGTGGATGATAAGGCAATGATATGGCGATAAAAGGCATT
Source organism: Sequoiadendron giganteum (assembly GCA_007115665.2). Classification (NCBI taxonomy): domain Eukaryota; kingdom Viridiplantae; phylum Streptophyta; class Pinopsida; order Cupressales; family Cupressaceae; genus Sequoiadendron; species Sequoiadendron giganteum. Next base: position 223,146,974 of record CM021101.1, read on the forward strand.
TTAGCATTATGGAGGGAGGTAAAATTATTTTTGATGAAAAAGATAGCATAAAATTGGGTTATAACGGAGAAAAGTCCTTAGAATTTTTTATGAAAATTCTGGTTCTAACACACCTGTAAGTCACATTTGCTTGAAAGTATCTAAAGCCTTTAGACAAATCCACTTTTATGTTTATCCTATAATCTTGTACTCCATGAGATCACATTTCTTGAGGCATCATGTCAAACTGCTTGTGTGCCTTATATGTGCTTCACATTTAACATACATATCTACCAAACATAGTCGCAACTACTACATCTGCCAATAAAAAAAACATCCCTTTATGATTTGATGGACGTCGTACCCTATTCTAGAGCCCCATGCTTGGAGTAAGCGGGGAGGATGCTAAGAAAGGTTGTTGAATTTGGTTGTACATCACCATATGCTATTGTTGAAAGTCTCTAAAACTTAAGAATAGTTTTAAACCCTCGGTCTTATCATATATTCCACCCGTGATATCACCCAAGGCATACACAAAAAAAATAAATAATTAAACAAACTAACAAGCAAATAATAAAATGAAGTGAGATAATCTTCCTTAGATGTACTATTATTCTTGGGTGCAAAACTGAAATCAACACATTGCCTTGATTGTGTGATCGCATACTCCTTCGGATCGTGAGCGAGAAAACACAATAACCACATCATTTATTATGGGAGGTGAGTTAGGCATCCGAGCATCCCACACATGAATGGGAGGATTGGTTGGTGGGCTCAACAATCAATAAATAGTGCTTGGTCTTGGTGATGGTGGCTCATTGGGCATGTTAAGTGTTAAAAAATTTGCCCTTTCAAACCCAATAAGCATAAGAAATTGTAGTATCACTGAGACTCTTGCCTTAAATAATTCAGTATACCCTTGCTTAGCCTACAAACTCTTCCATTTGGCTTGCCTTTCGACTGACTATCAAATCAGATCTTTTGATGTCCCTAGCATGTCATTTAATGGAAATATCATGTTATGTATTCTAGACATCTCCCTTTGCAGACCAAATTGTAGCTTAGTCAACTGGTTGCAGTAGTTGCCCATGTTGTGTTTATTGCCCCAGCATACAGTCTAAGTAGCATAGCCGCACTTGTAGCATTGTATTTACTACTCAACCACCCAATTAAATATCGAGGAGCCAGATAATAACCCTCTGGAAGAGAAATGATTATGATAATGTATAAATTTTCAAAGGAAAGTACTCTGTTGGAAATCACAACTCCCTCCATTGTCTTTGATATATTAAATGATGGAATAATTAGTTTGGCAATTACTGTGCCCCTATTGTTTCCTCCCCTCAATAAAAAAAAGGGGTTTAATGATGTTACATGAGAAAATATTGTTGGTGGAGTATTGAATGAATGAATTTTACTCTAGGGTTGTAAATTATTATAACAATATTAATTCCTTACAAGAAAGTCATGGAAGAAAATTATAGCTTTGTCTTTCGACTCATAATATCCTCAATAAATTGATGATCAAGTTAAAAGAAGATAATAAGGGTAATATTATTACTCTAGTTTATTTAGGACATGTTTCCAGAAATATATTATTATTAAATAAGACAATTAGAAGTTAATGAGGCTTAAATTATTACTTCGATGTAACGACAATAATAATATTAAGTAGAGCTTTAAATTTAATTATGATTCCATTAAATGTTGGATTAAACAGAATTAAAATAAAGAAGAAGAAGAATAACCCTTGTATGAGGACTAATATAATTTAATTGTTTAAGTAATAATAATGTGGATATGTCGGGAATTAAAGAATGATACCATTGTTTGAGCTAATTATAGTGATAAATTGGATGTTAATAGTGTTGATATTATTTTAATGATAAATGTGGTTGAAGGGTTATATTTGCTTGACAAACATTTCACTAAGAGTGTGTTTTTGTTGTCAAAGGGGACTCAAATGTTCCATAACAAAGACAACAATAGTGATGCTAATTAGATGGGAGTATTAAGCGGGACATTAAATTGTAGTTAACATTGGTGAATTTATAATATTCAAATAAAGATTGATGATAAAAAAAAATGGGAATAAATTCGAGTAACATGTATTATCATTAAATTTACCATAGTTATTACATGTTCTTAGTGGGAAAATTAATATTATCAATTAAATAATGATAGTGTATTGTTGTCAATCTTGTTATTAATATTATTAGGAGTTATATATATCCCCTACAACTATTGTTCATTGGGGGTTGTCAATGTAGGTAAGAAGGAAAGTTAACCCTATGTCAATACATTTCAGATGATATAAATACTATGTGCTTATGCTCATGTTAAATCCTAAAGCCAATACACAAACACACACACACATATATACGAGCGAAGGATTATAAATTAGATATAATTGTATCATGAAGATACTGGTATTTTTTATCATGTTAGTTAGTAATACAAATGCATGAAATAGGAGTATATTATTATGTATGGTATAATAGAATTTTATTTTTAAGCATAGAATATTATTTACGTGACTAGTGAATTATTATTTTAGATATGTCATAATTGATAACATGGTAGAGGGTAATGTTGGTAATATTGGATAAGATTTAATTATTGTGGCTCATATGGGAAGTAACCATTGCTCATTTGAGATTAAATTAATGATAATACCGTAGATTGATGATAATGATTATATTAGAAAATTTTAATACCAAGGTGAAATTAATATCAATATTTGAACAATCATTATGTAACTAACTACATGAAGATCTCTTAGTTAATGATAGCTAATGATGCAAATGAAATTAGAAGAGGTAAATGGAATGTCTGCACTCCTACCTTTACTTATAACATCAGGTTAAAATAATCAACTAAGTTATTAAATACGATTGTGAAGAACTTGTCAAAATCTTTTGAGATTTGTGACATTGTGTTTAGATTCAACTTTGTTCGTAGGCATGACACCTAGCTAACAAAATAATTACCCTTTAAAAAAAGTTGGGTTTTCTGGTGAAAATTTTTAGGCATGACAATTGTACTTGTAATATTATATTATATTATATTATATTATATGCTCCACAAATATATCTTATGGCATCATTTACATACTATTTATAATTTTTATAGTATTTTATTATAATTAAATTGAAGATTTATATAATTTAAAGTACATATTTAATATAATGTTATATTGTAATAATATATGTAATAGTATATTCTATTTGTAAGAATTAAATTATGTGCATATGTACACAGATTTCTATAGTTTTGATTAGAGGTAAAAAATGGGTTTTGAAGGGGCCCGAAACCCTTTACAAAATAAAGCAGCTGATAAAAAAGAAAACAACATTATGTAGCAATCAACCCAACGACAACGAACAAACAACCAAAAATGACCAAAAAGAAGGTAATCGACCAACAACACTACTTGTTGTTGAGAATCTCTGCAACTTCCATATCAGTAGCAACCATCTTCTATGCATTATCCACAATATCAAACACATCTATACCAGAGGCCCTAGCTTGAGTTTTCATTATGTTTATAGTTTTGATCCCCGACCCACTAGTTTTTACCTCATCACTCAAAAAACTACCTTTAACAACATCCTTCTCACTAGCACAACCCACATCTAGCAACCTACCCCCAATAGTAGTATCATCAACACGCACAGTCTCTTTTCTCTTCTTCGTAGTAATCACAGGGGAGATCACCTTGGTAGAATCTGAAATGCTCAAGACCTTAGAGACATCTCCACTCTTCATCACAACTTTCCACATTTTATCAAATTTATCCTCAAGGGATAAGATTCTACCTTCCAAATTATGTTTCAAATTAATGGTTTCCTCCGCCACAGTATTAGCCACAATATTAAGAGATTCCATCAGATTATCAATTTAGATTTGGACAATAGGGTCCTTAGCCTTACTAGAAACACCTCTAATTCTAAAAGTAATCCTATTAATCTCATGAAAGAACCACTTAAAAAGTTTAAAGTGCACATTAGAACTCTCACGGGCCGAGCCCAACACATCAAACAACTCCTCCCTATAAAAGTTTTCAACCCGTTTCCCCACAAAAAAATCCTCATTAGAAGAACTAACATGAAACTTATCAACAGAAATATGCTTACCTTTGCCAGCGGAGACAAGAGTCTTCATATTTCAAATGGAGCAAGCAATTTCGTCTGCAACAGTCTTCCTTTTCAACATCCTATCCCCATCCGCTTTTCTAGTTCCCACAACATGTCCACCACCCACAATCCTTTCCTTCCCCTGCTTCATCCCAATGGCAGCACCCAAAGAGGCCTCACCAAAGATACCTCCAGCCAGGGAAAGAGGGAAACCCTTCTCCAAGCTTTGGCTATCAGTTCTCAACACCCTTCTCTTTTGGCTCCCCTCCTCAGTCTCCTACACTTGTCTAGTCACTGGAGGAGGAGAGGGAGCTTCCCCATAAAGTTCATTTTTTTCCTTAACCCCATTAGGATGAGCATTTTCAACCACATCATCACTGCAAGTCGTATAACCCTCTTTATCATCTGGCTTCCTATTCCCAGTTTTACTCATAATAGGGGAAGAGGGGCCCTCCTCAAAAGAGGCATACGAATCCGGGACATAGTCAGCATCATCATCTCTATCAGACTCAAACTCTTTGCTCAAAATAAGCCTCCTCTTAGATTTTTTACTAACCCTTTCCTCTCTTGAATCCATCTCATAACCCTCCCGAGGTTTTGCTTTATTTTCCTTCAGAGACAAAAGAGTTTTATGCATCTCATGAACTTTGGAATGTTCATAGATCAGGAGAGTTAACCCCACATGCAAGACAAGGTTCTTGGGGTTTTTAATATGTTCCTTAATCCCCGTGTCAAGCGACATCAACAAATAGTAAGGAAAGGAAACCCATTTCTTATGCTGGAAATGGTTTATCAAAAGGAAATGGTAAGTGTTAATCACCATATATACCTACCTTCCAAGGTGACATACCTCATAATCTCTTCAACCACATCACACTACAATGCTTTCAATGAACTCCTCTGATAACCACCACTCTTCACCTTTTTCAAAACAATAGCCTCATTCCCTTTGATGAAAATAGACATCGCATCTTGTGATTCTTTTTTGTCTCTAAACACCTTCATACCCTGCATAGCCAAGCCAGTAATTTGGGCTATGAATTCTTCATCAACCACAACTTCCCTACCACCCAAATTCAGGCTTCTCTCATTCCACCCTTGAGCAACCAAATCGGTGACCTGAGGATTGTAGCCATGCAATTTCTCCATATACATAGTTAAGCCACCCTTCTCTAAAATCACCCACACATCCTTCCTCTTCTTAGCAGAAACACAAGACTTAGGCTCAGCATAATTTTTGACCCCACGCATCGGAAACAAAAGTGAAGCATACAACCGAAACGTAAGGAGACTAAGACAAACATCACCCAAAGAAAAAATAATCAATAGAAGACTCCAGAAACTAAGGCAAATATCACCTACAATCCATGTGAAGCCAGCCAAAGGACAGATATGCAATAATGAATTATAACTCTGATCCTTGTGAAAGATGTCCCCCATACTCATAACTTTAACATCCTCATTCAAAAAAATTGACCACGTGAATAAGGACATGCTCCCCTCCAAGCCAGCTAAGATCAACATAAGATTAGCACTCATTATTAATAATAGTCGATGCTTCAAAAGGAATAGGATCATTTAAATCCCACTCCTTTTTCTCTCTAACACCAAAGTTAGGGAATAAATCAGCTAACATATTTCCCTCTCTCAATATATGAGATATAAGCATTATCCAAGGAATTGATAATTTCAATAGAGTCCTTGACCAAGGCCTCAATAGTCCAAGATGGAGGTGAGGCATTCTTCAAATTGTTTATAATATTCAGAGAGTCACCTTCCACCCAGAACTTCCTATACCCTTTGCTTTGAGCCAATTAGAGTCCATGATAGACTGCAGTCGCCTCTGCGTAGTGGTTTGTTTGGATTCCCAAAGGGAGCGCCACAACTGAGACGATCCTATGATTAGAATTTCTAATCACCCTCCACATACAACAGGTAATCATTTTCATACTATTTGGTATAGATAAAAAAATGTAAACAAAAAGCATTTAGTTAGTTTTAGAATGAAAAATTAAATATTTATATTATTAATTTTATTTAAACAAAACTAAAAGAGAAGTTTGATTATAGGAAATTTTAATAGTATTTCATATTGTTCTTTTGTAAGAAATGTTAAAAGTTGGTGGGGTCATTTTGATAAAATGTAAATAGGAAGAACAGAAACAAAATAGATATATGTATATATATGTATATATATGTATGCTTACATGCATTATTTTGCTTATACTAAACAAAATAAGAATATTTGTATGCCTCAATTTAATAACAACAATAAAATAGAATTGTATAAACATATATAGACATCACACTTATAAATGCTACAATAGTTGCATGGCTGAATTGAATCATGTAACGCCCCACCACAAAACCCTCGAGGACAACATGTTAAAATACTAGATAACAACACAATTTTTTTTTGAAGTGCAACACATTAAGGATTGTAGAATTTATAATAACTTGCATTCTAAATATAGGTCCTCTAAGGTTCCATGACCATGCTACTAGCATCCCATTAATAGAACTAACAAGACATATAATTCATCACATTGAACAAATCCAACTAACAATATGAATTTAATTTAATCTATCTCATTTAAAAGATCAACCAGTATGAATCATTCGTATCATGTCATCTATATAGCAATATCAAAGTCCATTTAATTAATTAACATATGCAAGAATCATCACTTACATTATCCATTACAAGAGAGAGTACAATATTGCATATCAAGAGAAAATAACAAGAATGATAAATGTATCTAAACGTACATAAAGTTAAGCTATGCCAACTAATTCAGAACAAGACATTGATCTACCATCTCGAATCACATTCAGGTATCTTGATGCACTAAGAATTTCCTCAAGATATGATATCTTAGAAGTCACTCCTTAAGATACCTAAACCTTGGGAAGTCACTACTCAAGATATGAAATCTTAGGTACCTCTTTGTCCAAATCGATGCTCTCTAAGGTTCAATGGATTTAGTACACATCAGAATTAAGATATGCATCTACAAATAATATCGTCAGAATCATCATAATTACCATGACATGCCATCAATAGATACCATTAATTTTATTAATTAATATAAATAATGTACATCGTTAACTTTACTAATTACAAGAGAAATTTCAACAATAATTTACAATATTACATCATTACATCGTTACATCATGAACAACAATGTCTTGTTGAACACATGTGAGGAGAGTACATCAAAATTATAATACATTAAACAATAGATTTACGGTACAATACAAGTACATGAAATATAATCCACATGAATAGGAACAAGTGCATAAGTCTTCATATCCAAGAATAATCACCAAGAGCACGAGAAAATCGAGGGAGCCCAATGGAGTACAAGGCACATTCCACCTGACCTTGTGGAACCCTAAGGTCCACCTTGTCATGCTAGGAGATAGCATTAAGGTCCCATCACAATAGTTAAGAGACAAAAGATGACACAAGGGCTAACCTAACTCCAATGTACAAGTATAGTACAACATCATGTGACAGTAACACCACTTCCAAAGGCACACAACATCAAAGGGAGACAAGAGGCAAGGGAATAAGTGGTTGTCATAGTAGGAGTGTCATCACATAGTTTGCTATGAGTTACCTTGGTAGATCTTCCTAGGCCTCGAATCCCATCCTTGGTTACCTTAGTAGCCTCTATCAACCTTCGGCCCCCATACAAACCTATGCAAAACCAACACACCTCTCCTAGGGATGAGGCAGTTGATCTTGCCATTCTGGGCCTTCTCATCTAATCTCAAGCCTAAACAAGCACTTGAGCCATGAGTGAGGTAATCACTTATTTTGATTAGTGTGAATACTACCCCACCCCCTAACTCATTTTAGGTTATCACTTAATTACGAAACTCTCACATGGGTTACCCTGGCATCGCTTTGTGCACCGACCCCCATTGAGAGTCACTCCCCTACTAGCAACTAGGAGACCCAAAGAAAACAATAGGGCAAAGCCAACTTGCACAATCACAAAAACCTCATAAATATACACAAAAAGGCGAGGCAAAACCTATCCTCTACACAAGTTCCAACCACAGCGAAGAACCATATCGTGCAAGCCTAATGACCCTCGTAAACTCATTCAATACAAAACAACCATCCCAAAATTTTATCAAGAATTCCATCAAAAGCGAATTTCCCCCTAATCTCTGGAAGACTTCCAAAACCCACTCGCACCGAGACTTAAACATTTGAATAATAACTCATAATCAATTCCAAATCAATAACCATTCCTTTACTTCATATAACGACTCAACCAATAATAGAAAACATAGGATACATAATAGATTTACAATGCAACCATCTCTAGTTTACTAGTTGTCCATCTTAATCAAAAGATAATCTAATTCTATATAAACTAATCCATTTAACGTGATCAAGAGACACATGGTGGGTTTACAACTAGTTTAGTACGCAATTACAAAAGCATTCCATATTTGCAATTCTAAAGAATTAGTCTAATTTCTCTCTTTCATCAATTCCACAATTATTTAATTATAATAAATTGGTCTTTCCTTATCTAGTTTCCAAATTAGATAGCTATTAGAACCATATAATCATAGAAGTAAAACTCATTCTATTCTCTTCTTTTCCTAACACCATATTTCATATACAAGGATACATATACAAGTATATATATGTATTTATATATATAAATATATACACATGTATGAGTATGTATATATATATATATATATTTATATGCGTATATTCTTAATGTTGTTTTCAATAATAAAGTCGATGCTAATGAGATAAACATAATTATTTAAATGTATATATAATTTTTTTAGTATATATATACTTGTATAAACTTATAATTAATTAATTTACAAACTGTTGTCCATATCGAACATCTGAAAGTAAGCACACACTTATATATACATGCACATATATACATAAAAGTTAAATAACATACAAAATGTAGCCAAACGGAATTAAACAAGGAATTGACATTCTTAGCCTCGGCCCAACGACCCTCTATAGAGGGTGTACTACCTGTGGAGGGCAATGCCCTCTCCACAAGCCGCGACCTATGGAGGGCACTGCCTCCATAGTGCAGCCATCCTCATAGAGGATGTGTAACCCTGAGAATGCTTAAAGCCTCATAAAAAAATATTAATAAATTTCCTCTACATAAATTAAAATCATCGATTTTATTATTCAGGTGATTTTTCGAATTAAAAAGAAACAAAGTATCAATCAAACATTTAGAGGAATGTATATATTACAAATGTGCATATATATATTGTTTGTATTTCTATTCAATACAAACGCCTATATATATTTATATATTTAAATTTTACAAGGAGAATAAGCAAAAATTATCAGGCCTATACAATCTTGTCACTAAATATAACACAAAAAATTATATATTTGCACATTAAATACATGATTCCCATAGACAGAAAATAATTGGGGTTTTAAAAGTTGAATGCAAACTATAGAATTAACCCAATTCAATTTTCAAGAAAGGCTTCAAAAGTTTCTAGATCATACATTTACTAAATTACACACTCATAAATTAATAAGAACTTATTTTTCTACAACCAAAACATTCAATCATTATTCATTTTCTAAATAGAATTAAAATTGAGGAAACACAACAAAACCTGAATTAAATTGAATGGTTGAGCTGAAAATCACTACTGGTTCCAGATTCCAAGTTGCAGCTCTAGTTTTCCTGCAACCACAATTTAGCAATTTCTATAGACAATATTCTTTCTATAGTAAAAACCCCCAAAAGAAAACCTCTAAGAACCAAAAAACATTCACGGGCAGAGAAACAAGATTAGTTTTCTAGAAATTATGCAACAACCCCTCTTCTTTAGCAAATTAATTAATTTATTATCTACTTCCCAACTCTCCGCTATTGCATGCCTTTTCTTAATTTTAATTATTTTATTAATTTCCATCCAGTGCTAACTGCCACTATATAAAATATATTTATTTACATACATATCCTTATTTATTGCACATAATAAATCAATTTAAGATATTTTATTTGTTAATTTAATCCTTCTTTTCAATTTGTTTGCACAATGTATTTATTTTAAAATTTCTTTATTACTCACACTTTTAATTTATTTAAACTAAGTAAAATCGTAAATAATATTTTATTTATCAAAACCACAAGTGTATTAAAACATTTATTTAAATTATCAAAATACCTTTTGACTACAATAATTTTTATTCTAATGCAATAATTAATCAAAGCACTAATGACCAACTTTAAATCAAATAGATGAAATACCAACAATACCTGACTTCACAGTGGGTCAAAAAACAACACAACGACAACACTAATAGACTAAACTGAATTGACCACACTGACAGGGTAGTACAATAGGATACTCATCCTCGTCAAGGATGATTGCTCAACAGGGACCAAATTCTATCTCCATATCAACAATATTCATTGGGTTTAAGGTACACTCAAACCTAAGAATTCATGTGGAGTCGATGCCTGGTACCTGCAAACTACAACAAACCACACACTTGAGCATGTATATAGACAAACAATCAAACACACCGTGAAGGGGAAAATCGCAGTGTTGCAGGGCACTCAGAAGCGAGAGATGTGACACTATTCCCCTTCACCAAAATACATCAATGCACAATGATCAAATACTAATAACATGATAAGAGCATACATCTAATAATCACATAATGTTGATAACAATAATAACCCACTCTATCAATTAAATTGATCTACTAAGCATGGTATAAGTATAAACATCAGTGATAAAAGTGTCATCATAACTGTGCATCAAAGTATCATAATATCCAAGTACAACCAAGTCACTGTGAGAAACAAAAAGAAAACTGAGGGGCACTACATCCTCCCCCTAGAACCAAGCTTACTCTAGGAAGTCTACAAATAGATATGGGTATAACTCTCTCATCCTGGATGCATGCTCCCATGTAGCAAAAGACTCGTCATTAGGATCCCACTAGACCCTCACCTGCTCAATGTCTCGACCCCTAAGGGTGTGTCACCTATCCTAAATGATGTCCATGGGCTCCAAAGCCAGCTGCACGTCCTCTACTTGTAAGGCATTCCAATCAAGAACATGAGAAATATATGGATAATAAGATCTGAGAACAAAAATGTGAAACACATCATGAATACACGATAGATGGGGCGACAAAGCAAGATGGTATGTTATAGGACCAATCTTCTCCAACACCTCAAAAGGCCCAACAAAGCACAGTGCAAGCTTAGAGCCTTTTCCATAGCGGATAAGACTCTTTCGCGGACACACCCGCAAGAATACGTAGTCTCCAACTGAGAATGACGGTCAACCTTATGAGAATTTGCATATTTCTTTTGTTTGTCCTAGGCTACCACCAAATTCTCTCTAATGTGAATCACCTATTGCACCATCTCTCAAAGCATCTTTAGACTAAGAAGGACTCTATCCTCAAGATGGTCCCAACTCAACGAGGTCTGACAAGGATGACCATACAACACCTGGAAAGGAGGTATGCCAATAGAACAATGATACCCATTATTGTATGCGAAATCCACCAAATATAAGTAATCCTCCCAATGAGACTGTTGATCCATAATGTATATCTGATTGACCCTCTCGATCTGCCCATCAATCTCTGGATGATAAGATGAACTAAAGTTCAGCTGAGTCCCTAATGCATGTTGTAAGGACGTCCAAAGAGCTAAAGTGAACACTGAATATCTATTTGAGATAATCCTATGAGGAATCCCATGCAACTTGACAATATCCTCCATGAAAATTCTAGCTACAGATGAAGCATTGTATGAGGATCGAACAGGAAAAAAGTGTGCCACCTTAGTCAACCTATCCACGATGACCATGATGGTGTCATGTCGATGGGAAGACATAGGTAAACCAACAATAAAATCTAATGAGATGATGTCCCATTTCTATTTAGGAACAAGATATGGCTGCAAAAGACCTGTAGGATGTTGATGTTCTGCTTTCACTTTTTGACACTCCAAACATCTTGTCACAAAATCAATAATATCCCTCTTCATTCCAGCGCAAAAGTACAACCAACGAAGGTCTGTGTGCATCTTCTTAACACTTGGATGAGCTAAATAGGGTGATCGATGTGCCTCTAACATGATCAAATTACGAAGATCTCCTAAGGAAGGAACATAAATGTGACCCAAGTGCCGCAAAAGGCCATTTTACTAAAGGGAATATCCTGCAAATCTTCCCTCTAAAACTCTACCTAACTCCACCTCTGACCTCACCTCCTGATACCAACTATCTGAAGGAAGTGTTGAAAGGATATGACTCCTCAAGTCCGCTCCAAGAGTCACTACCAAAAGCTCGTGTCTCTGCCAACTAAGAGCATCTTCTGCCACATTCTCCTTTCCCTGAATGCACTTCACCTCAAAATCATACTCACACAAGAACTCCATCCACCATCTCTACCTTGAATTCAGATTAGGCTACATGAAAATATACTATAAACTATGGTGATCACTGTGCAGCTCAAATCGATGTCCCAACATAGAGTGTCTTCATCTCGTCAAAGCATGAACCACAACGACTAACTCCATATCATGAGTAGGATAGTTCAGCTTGTGATCCTTGAGTTTGTGAGACTCGTAGGAAATCATGTGACCATCCTGCATAATTCAAGTGGATCCGATGCCTGGTACCTACAACCTGCAACAAACCACACACTTGAGCATGTATATAGACAAACAATCAAACACACTGTGAAGGCAAAAATTGTAGTATTGTAGGGCACTTGTAAGCGAGAGATGCGACACTATTCCCCTTTACCAAAATATATTGATGCACAATGATCAAATACTAATAACATGATAAGAACATACATCCAATAATCACATAATTTTGATAACAATAATAACCCACTCTATCAATTAAATTGATCTACTAAGCATGGTATAAGCATAAACATCAGTGATTAAAGTGTCATCAAGTATCATCATAATTGTGCATCAAAGTATCATAATATCCAAGTACAACCAAGTCACTGTGAGAAATAAAAAGAAAATTGAGGGGCACTACATCCTCCCCCTACAACCAGGCTTACTCCAAGAAGCCTACAAATAGATATGGGTATAACTCTCTCATCCTAGATGCATCCTCCTAGGTAGCAGAAGACTCATCATTAGGATCCCACTAGACCCTCACCTGCTCAATGTCTCGACCCCTAAGGGTGCATCACCTGTGCTAAATGATGCCCACGGGCTCCAAAGCCAGTTGCCCGTCCTCTACCTGTAAGGCATTCCAATCAATAACATGATAAATATATGGATAATAAGGTCTAAGAACAAAAATGTGAAACACATCATGAATACATGATAGACTGGGTGACAAAGCAAGATGGTATGCTATAGGACCAATCTTCTCCAACACCTCAAAAGGCCCAACAAAGCACAGTGCAAGCTTAGAGCCTTTTCCATAGCGGATCAGACTCTTTCGTGGACACACCCGCAAGAATACCTAGTCTCCAACTGAGAATTAACGGTCAACCCTATGAGCATTTGCATATTTATTTTGTTTGTCCTAGGCTGCCACCAAATTATCTCTAATGTGAATCACCTACTGCACCATCTCCTGAAGTATCTTTAGACTAAGAAGGACTCTGTCCTCAAGACATTCCCAACTCAACAAGGACCAACAAGGACAACTGTACAACGCCTAGAAAGGAGGCATGCCAATAGAACTATGATACCCATTATTGTATGCAAACTCCACCAAATATAAGTAATCCTCCCAACGAGACTACTGATCCATAATGTATATCTAAATCATATCCTCGAGGATCTGATTGACACTCTCGGTCTGCCAATCAGTCTCTGGATGATAAGATGAACTAAAGTTCAGCTGAGTCCCTAATGCATGTTGTAAGGATGTCCAAAGAGCTGAAGTGAACACTGAATCTCTATCTTAGATAAACCTCTGAGGAATCCCATGCAACCTGACAATATCCTCCATGAAAATTCTAGCTATAGATGAAGCATTGTATGAGGATCAAACAGGAAAAAATTGTGCCACCTTAGTCAACCTATCCACGATGACCATGATGGCATCATGTTGATGGGAAGACATAGGCAAACCAACAATAAAATCTAATGAAATGATGTCCCAATTCTATTTCAGGAACAAGATGTGGCTGCAAAAGACCTATAGGATGTTGATGTTCTGCTTTCACTCTCTGACACTCCAAACATCTCATCACAAAATCAACAATATCCCTCTTTATTCCATCCCAAAAGTATAGATGACGAAGGTCTGTGTGCATCTTCTTAACACTCAGATGAGCTAAATAGGGTGCCCGATGTGCCTCTAACATGATCAAATTATGAAGATATCCTAAGGAAGGAATATAAATACAACCCAAGTGCTGCAAAAGGCCATTTGACTGAAGGGAATATCCTACAAATCTGCCCTCTAAAACTCTTCCTAAATCCACCTCTGACCTCACCTCTTGATACCAACTATCTGAAGGAAGTGCTAAAAGGATCTGACTCCTCAAGTCCACTGCAAGAGTCGCTATCGAAAGCTCGTGTCTCTACCAACTAAGAGCATCTTCGACCACATTCTCCTTTCCCCAAATGAACTTCACCTCAAAATTATACTCACACAAGAACAACATCCACCATCTCTTCCTTGCATTCAGATTAGGCTACATAAAAATATACTATAAACTATGGTGATCACTGTGCAGCTCAAATTGATGTCCCTACAGAGAGTCTCTCCATCTCATCAAAGCATGAACCACAATGACTAACTCCATATCATGAGTAGGATAGTTCAACTTGTGATCCTTGAGTTTGTGAGACTCATAGGTAATCATGTGACCATCATGCATTAACATTGCTCCCAAACCCTCCAAGGATGCATCTGTATAAACCACAAAATCCCCAGTAGGATTAGGAACTGCCAAGATAGGTACACTGGTCAACCTCTCCTTAAGAGTCTAAAATGTTGCTTGGAACTGCTCTAACCAAATAAACTTCTTCCCTTTCCTCTGAAGAGAAGTAATGGGGTGGGCTATCCTTGAAATTTTTTGTACAAATCGTCGGTAATAACCTACTAAACACATAAAATTGTGAACCTCTACAACATTAGTGGGTGAAGGCCAATCAATGATGGCTTGGATCTTTGAAGGATCCACGACAATTCCCTCACTAGAAATAACATGACCCAAATATTTCATCTCTGTCTAGAAGAACTCACATTTTTCCATATTTGCATATAACTAGTTCTCCCTCAAACATTGTAGCACCTGATTTAAATGCTCCTCCATAGACCTCAAATAGATCAAAATGTCATCGAGAAATACCAAGATAAATATATCAAGGTAAGTACAGACACACCATTCATCAAACCCCTGAATATGAAAGACACATTTTTCAACCTGAATGACATAACAATGACTCATAATGCCTACAATGAGAGTGAAATGCGGTCTTATGGATGTCTGACTCAAAGATGCACAACTAATGATATCTTGACTCAAGATCAATTTTTGAAAATACCCTAGCACCCTTGATCTGATAAAAAAGATCATCAATCCTTGGTAAGGGGTATCTATTCCTCACCGTCACCTTATTCAATTGTTGGTAATCAATGCACAATCGAAGGGATCCATCCTTCTTCTTCACAAAAATAACTAGTGCTCCCCAAGGAGAGAACTAGGACGAACAAACACCTTTTCCAACAACTCCTCAAGATGTAAGTACAACTCCTTAAGTTCTTGAGTGGTCATCCAATATGGGGCTTAGGAAATAGGCTCAAATCTAGGTACAAGATCTATTTTGAAATCAATGTTACGCTTAGGTGGCATCCCTGGAATTTTGCTAGGAAAGACATCAACATAATACCTAAGGATAGGATGGTTTTGAAGGTACACTTAACAGATCTCCCTTAACTCCAAATCATTAATTGATATCATGAAAAATTGACATCCCTCATGCATACACCTCCTCAACTACATAGCAAAGATCATATGCAAGGAAATAGAAATTTGAACTCAAACTACCTCCACCTCCTTGCCTGAATCATCTACACATTGCACTAACTTACTCTGACAATATATCATTGCTCGGTGAGCATCTAACTAATCCATGCCCAACACAATATAAAATGACCCAAGGGGTATAATACGAAGGTCTACTATGGCACAAAGATAACCGATTGTCAATCCACAACCATGAACCAGAGACTCAACTACTACCTTAGCACCGGAGGCCAATGCCACCTATCACCTATCATCTTGCTTCACTGCCACCAGTCCACATCGCACCACTATGAAAGGAGAAATAAAAGAATATAAAGCATTGGAGTTAAATAAAATAGAGACTCTACTACCTTGTAACACACCTATAGTCTCAACCAA
Organism: Sequoiadendron giganteum; assembly: GCA_007115665.2. Lineage (NCBI taxonomy): Eukaryota > Viridiplantae > Streptophyta > Pinopsida > Cupressales > Cupressaceae > Sequoiadendron > Sequoiadendron giganteum. The sequence goes on from CM021101.1 coordinate 223,163,489, forward strand.
TGTACCCTGGTGCTCGGCTTGACGGTTATCAATCACTACAAAAACCCTGTGTGATATGCCTGCATCCCCTACTATTGGCTTTGAAGTTGTCAACCTCTAACTAAATCTAGATTTTTCCTTCTGAGGATAGTTTCTAGAAATGTGAACCTACTAACTACAAGAGAAACAACCTATACATCTATCAAATCCTCTACCACCTAGGGGTGCACTAGACTGCTGAAAACTGCCTCTGCTAGCTGCAGATTGCAAACTCTGAGCTGGTTGATCAGAATGATAACGCTTGTTTCCCCTCTAATTCTTGTCTTTCCCAGACTAAAACCACTTACCACCATGTTGAGATTGAGAGTTATTACGTTTTTACTGAGAGTGATTCTATTGTTGTTGTTGTTGGCCACCCTTAGTGGGTGCATGGTGGCTCCTAGAGGGGCCTGATGTATGAGTCTAGCCACCTCAAGAACTGAAACCTACTGGAGGTGCACTACCAATCTACACTCCTATATGAACACCTAGAGCCATGGCCAAATTATCCTCTACTATCCAAGCCTTCTCTACAACTACCTCCATGGTTTTTGACTAACACATGAACACCCCCACTGATACGGGAATTCAAGCCCTTGATAAAATGTTGTACTAACATACCTACATCATCTCTTATGTTAGAATACTACTTAAGCTCATAAAGTCTCCACTCATACTACTCAACTGGCATCACCATCTCCCTTAGCTCATGGAACTCATCCACACGATGCTACCACCAATGATCGAACAAGAATCAAGTTATTAATCTCTCTAAAAAAAATCTCCCATGAGACTGAATCTATATCCAAACAAAGCTTCTGCTCCTCCAAATGCCACCACATGGAAGCAAAACCTCTAAGGTGCATGATAACACACCTATCCTTGGTGTTGCTACCATATGGATGCATATCAAAACACCTATTCAAATCTATTAACCATGTTCCAACCTCCAAACCACTACCAATCCCATCAAACATAGGAGGACAATCTCTCAAAAGATCCCTCATGTGCCCGACTAAAATTGTCTCCTGCTCTACAGTAACCTCTTTTCTCCTAGGAGACCTCTCCCTCTCTCTAATCACAAACTATTCACCCTCTTGTCTCGAACCTAGACGGGCAAGAACCTCCTCAAGTAAGTGATGCAACTATGTGCTCTCCAACCTTGACTAACCCAAATTTTGATCTCCACCTCCTTGATTATTCTAGGAATCCTACTGTTCCTCCTGATGAGACTCGTGTTGAATTTTAGGAGGGGAGTTCTGGCGATTAGACCCATAGCCACCACCACAACCTCTACCATGTCCTTGACCTCGACCCTGACCTCTCGACATGATCCTATACAGACACCACCAAGGACAAGTTCAGGGTGTCAGATGAGGTCAACAAGGAAAAACATAAACTTCAAAATCTATGCAACTAAGACAACCTAATGGGCTCTTGTATATACCCAGACTACCCAGTGTTAGAGCTTGGGCTTTGATACCATATGTAACACCCCACCATGAAACCCTAGAGGACAACACACTAAAATACTAGATAACGGTACAATTTTTTTTTAAAGTGCAACACGTTAAGGATTGCAAAATTTACTATAACTTGCATTCTAAATATAGGCCCTCTAAGGTTCCATGACTACACTACTAGAGTCTCATTAATCATGTAATGCCCTGCCACAAAACCCTAGAGGAAGTTGCAATAACTATGAAAGTGTACAATTTTTCTTTTTCTTTTAAAATGCAATAATAACGTGAAAAGTTCACTAACTATCACCAACATCCTCCAAGGCACGAGACTAAGGTTACGTTTGATTCTCATAACATAAACATAAATACATTCATAGCATATGATTAACTACTTAAGAATTAAAAGTACATACATTCGAAACATTGAAATTGCATCACATAAATAAGATAAACATCAAGATCCCAATATTACATTAATTCTCAAATAAGGTTTACAACACTCATTCCCAAAATGAGGTAGATCATACATATGTGTTACAAAATACATGAGACCTCCTCGGACACAATTAAGGAGTAAAATAAGTACATTAGTTAACTGATACAATAATCAATGCAAGGAATAAACAAGTTGGAATCCATGAGCTCTCCAACTGGAAGGTCTTGCCATCTCGAATAGAAGGGGACCCAATGGTGTAGGGTGCACATTCCTCCCAACCAAATGGTACCCGAAGGCCCACCCCCCATGCTAGGAGATAGTAACAAGGATCCTAGACAAGACCTACTACCACTAGACATAGGCTGACACATACTAAACTTAACCAAATACAAGAATCACACTATTACAAAGGTTAAATTGCTTCCAGTGTTACAAAATCATTTATTATAGAACTAACAAACAATTGACTTAGGAGGAGTGTCGTCACAATGTTGCATGGGTTACCCTGGTGAATCTTCTTAGGCCCCAACCCCTATCTTGGGTTACCCTGGTAGCCTCTCACAACTCCCGACCCCACATGAAATCCAAAGCGAAATCAACTATCTTTCGAGAAGACAAGATATCGATCATGCCATTACAGGATTTCTCATCTCATCCCAAGTCTATATTGGCCCTTGAGTCCATGAGTGAGGCACATTACTCTTATCTAAGTGATGAATACTACCCATTCCTCTAATATATTAATTACATTATCACTAGATTAACTAACTCACAACAAGTTACCTTGGCACCACTTTGTGTGTTGGCCCTCATTGAAAGCCACTCCCCTAAGACAACTCATGGAACAACATCTACTACCTAAGGCAGCTAGCGGACACTATAAATATTCAATACCCATCCAAAAACTTAAAGGTATCACATCCCCGTTCGTGGAAATCAGCTGATTTACTGAAAATGACAAACACACTAACCAAGGGTAACAAAATGAGCTGACATTTAAATTACCACAACCCCCAAATCTATAACACAACTAGAAGACTTATAATGCATCTAAACCAATTTCCCAAAAAAATGAACAAAGGAAATTACATACAAAGGCAATTAAATAGGAAATAAACTACTCTTCGGATATATTAAATCCAATTTTCCACCCTTTTGTAATTTACAGTAAGGAAATTGCCCAAGTAAATAAATAAAATAAAATCCCTTAACAACCAAAGAAGAAAAAATCCAACTTATCAACATCTTCAATTTCCTCGATTACTTTTAATAAAATAACTATTTCTACTGAAAGATTACAAAAATCAAATCTTTTATTTGCGCATATTATATACCAATAAAAAAAATATAACAAATAATTATATATATATATATATTTATTTAAATTAAAAATTTCTTTTTTTTTCTACCAAATAAACATAACCTAAATATATATATATAGATACAAATATACATAATATATTACATATATATATATTATAAATTAAAAAAACCTCTTAACAATAAAAGTCTAATATTCCATGGCAGAGGGATATAATAAAGGTTTGTTGTTAATAAAAGCCACGAACTCCGTTCAATGTGAGGAGGGGCAGTTGTGCTTGCACAACCGTTCCCCTCCATCTCCATACAACGACCATGTGTGTGGGGAGGGTCCGTGGAGGGGGCGACGGTGGAGGTAGTATCTCCACTCACCTTCCCATAAAGCTAACATTTGAAACTAAAACAATTTACATAGAAACAAATACCCAACAATGGCAAGGAGATCGTCGTACGGATGGTGACAAATTTCTTTAGTACAGTCATAAACACTTTATAATTATATATATATACTTTGTATATATGTATATGTGTATGTGTATGTATATATATAAATATATATATGCACATATATGTATATATAATTTATATATAAGGAATTTCAAAACAATAGTTTAATTGGGGAAATAATATTTTTTTTCCAAAATGCATTCTACAGGAAACTTTTCCAACAACATTCGAAAAGCCAAATTACAGAGAAATTTTCTACAAATGATTTTTTTTAAATAAAAAACATAGAGGATTCTCTTAAATTTCCTAGACCATGAAACTAAAAGAGAAAGAACAATAAAATTCTTACATATAATTTTACAAGAAATTTCCCGAGAAGATTTAATCCTACGGGGAAATTTTCTAAAGAAAACTAAATTTCTTCCTGATGAAGATTTTCTTTCTAGATCCCTAATTGTATTCTTCTGGGTTCTTCTAAATTTACAATAATCCCAACTTAAAATTTGCAATGGTTTCCACAAAATATTTCATTTCAAGAGAGGATTTCATTTTTATAGAGAATTTCACACACAACATTTACAATTTTTAAAGAAAACTCAAAGCTTTAAAACTTGAACATGCAATCTTTTCCAGAGAGTTATCTAAACTAAGAACCTTTTCAATAAGAAACTAACTAGAATTGAAAGAGGAACTTGAAATTCAATGCCTGAGAATATGTGAATTGCCAAAGTGCCTCCTCCATAGATCCAAGTATTTTCTCCTAGATCAATGAGAGCTTCCTCCAGAACAATAAAAATTCCCGAACACAAATATTTTTCCTGAGAGTAATTTTTCAAAATTTCAACAACATGAAATCACAAAAACCTCCTCCTTAAAACCTCTTTTCCAACCAAATATCCTCTATCCTTCTTCTGTGAAGAAGCTTCTCACTTCTTATTGTTATAGCCATAAATTTCTCCCCATGAATAAATTTTCCCAACAACTCTCTTAATTTTTTCAAATACATGTTGAATACCAAAATATCTTTTAAAACCAAATTGCACAAAATCCTCAAGATATTTTTAAAATTAAAACATTTAATAATTTCTAAAAAATTTAACATTTCTAATTTAACTTAATTCAAATAATTTAATTAATTAATAAATAATATAATCCTAAGATTATATTATTTACCAATTATATTCAATTAATTATTTAACATCTTCTAACATTAAAACTAGATTAATTTAATAATCATCTTAAATAATTAAATCCATTAAATTACCTTTTACAAACTTTACAACATAATAATTTCAAATTAAAATTAAACAACATTTAACAAACAAAACCAACTAGACCCGACGACACACTATGACTAGGGTAATGGCTTGACACATGAATCCTAGCTACTATCTCCCAATCAATATTACTGTTGGGCAATGGACACACTCAAACCTATGAAACTAGGTGGAGTCAATGTCCTATACCTGCAAACCTGTAAACGAGGCATATATCGAACATGCATATATACATCATAATAAAACACACCGTGAAGGGGGAATCACAAAATTGCAGGGCGCTCACAAGCGAGTGGTGCAATTTTGTCCCCTTCACCAATACAATATAAAAACTTGATGATTCTAACATAAATAATATACTCATGTGCATATAACAATGTTAGTTCAAATAAACATTATGCTAATCAAAGGCATATCAAAATGATAACATCAAAATAAGGTACCATCACATCATAGCATAAAATCCACATCGCTCTAAAGTTAGCGATCAAATTATAAACAAGCATCATAGTGTATCAAAGTCTAAGTGCTAATAGAAACAAAGAAAAACAAGGTAGGACACTGTCTGATACAAAGATAAAAATGGAGGGGTGCTACAAATTGAACTAACAAGATATATAATTCATCACATTGAACAAATCCAACTAAGAATATGAATTCCATTTAATCTATCTCATTTACAAGATCAACCATTATGAATCATTCGTATCATGTCATCTATATAGCAATATCAAAGACCACTTAATTAGTTAACATATGCAAGAATCATAATTTATATTATTCATTACAAGAGAGAGTATAATATTGCATTTCAAGAGAAAACAACAAGAATGATAAACATATCTAAACAATAAATTTAAGCTATGCCAACTAATCCAAAACAAGACTATGATTTTCCATCTCGAACCACATTTAGATATCTTGACGTACTAAGAAGTTCCTCGAGATATGATATCTTAGAAGTGACTCCTCAAGATACCTAAACCTTGGCAAGTCACTTCTCAAGATATCAAATCTTGGGTACCTCTCGATCCAAATTGATGCTCTCTAAGGTTCAATGGATGTAGTACACATCGAAATCAAGACATGCATCTCCAAATAGTATCATCAGAAGCATCATCATTACCATGACATGTCATCAATAGATATTGTAGACATCTAAATTTGACCACTTATATTTGGCCAAATTTACCCTTTTCGTCTAAATATCTTCTTACCCGCAATAATGAAATAATATTGCCATTATTTAATTAATACCCCTAAAGTCTTCTAAATCCCTAAGGTATTTAATTTAATTAAATACTTTATCATCTATCCTTTGTATCCCATATATTAAATAAATAATTTTTATTTATTTAATTTACTCCCTCAAATGTCACATCCTCCATCACTTTTTCTTAATCCTAATTCATCTCATAATCCCATCATTAGGGATGTGCACATTTCTAATCCATGATTAGGAGGTGTCACATCCTCCAACTTTTGCAAGTTGGCTCCTAATCATCATTAGCCACCTAACCCTCTTTTAATCTATCATTAACTAGTCTAATCACCCCCTTAGTCAACTCTTGTCACATCACAATGGAATTTCATGGAATTTTTAATTCCATTTATTTTCCCCATGTCTTTTCCAATGGAATTTTAAATTCCATTTATTCACCCCATGCATCTCTCTTCCCCATAATATTTCATAGGTCACATCACACACATGGGACAAGGACCTCCTTTAGGAGGACCTTGTCTTATCCACTAGGTACTTCCAATCATGTGAATTAAAAATTCACATTTATTTCTCCAACAACTTCTCTCATCCCCATGGTGACAAAAGAGGACTTTCGAAAATTCCTCACTTGTCACCATCAGCCTCATATGGGGACAAGGACTTCTTTTTGAAGAAATCCTCTCCAATCCCAAGGTACTTGCAAATACCTACACATCACATGTCATTTTCCATGTCACTTGTCATTTTTCCACCTCACACTCCACATGGCAAGATGTGAGGACTTATGAGTCCTCAACTCACCACAACTCTCCATCTTGTCCATGATGACTTAACCCTAGTCATCCATTATTCTTTAAATTGAGGGGTTTGGTCTCAAGTTAAAGGGGTTGGACAAGCATTTGAGACGAGCTATTCATTTTGCATTCACTTTTTAGCATTCAAGCTATTATTGCATTCACCTACCATCTTCATCTCAAAACCCACCTCCATTATTGCATGCATTTTCCATCAAAAGAGCATACAACCAAACCTCATCAAAGGGTCAACCAACTCGTCAATCCAAGCAAGCAAGGTATAACATTTCATTTGTTTTTTGTTGTTTGTTTGGATTCAACTTTGGCTAATCATTGAGTGTTTGTTTGTGTATTATTCTTTTTGCACTTCATTCTATTTTGCATTCTTAGAAGTAGAAAAACTATTTGTCATGCTTGTTAGTGGACTATTGACATATCCAATCCCCTTACGCCATTTGGCAATCCTGGGTGAAGAGAAATCGTAGTCCACTTAAGTCCTTTTTGTACCCTTTTTCTTTTTCTTAGCAAGACATGCTTGTGGATTTCATCACCCCAAGGGACAATCCCAACCATGTGTTACCAACTGGGTATATAGAGGGAGGAGAGTGACAAACAAACAGAGGCAACCCTACCTTAAAAGGGGCAACACTACCCTCAAACGGGTGACCCTTCCCTAAAAGGGGTCACCTTTCCCTTCTGTCTCAGGTGTTTTTCACCTTGTCCAAGTCAAATTTGATCAATTTTCCTAGGATAGGTGACCCTGCCCTCAAAGGGGCGACCTTGCCCTTCTATCTCAACTATTTTTCACCCTATCCAAGTCAAGTTTGATCAAATTTTCCTAGAAGAGGCAACCTCACCAAAGGGGCGACCCTACCCTCAAAGAGACGACCTTGCCCTCTGGACAATCATTTCCACCTTCAGTTTGTTAGTCCATTTCCCCATTCCGGGTATCTGTTTTCCCGTTTTGAGCATCGTTCTTTGGTTCCAAGTATCCGTTCACCCATTCTAAGTATCCATTTACCAATTTTGAGTATTTGTTCACCCATTTTGGCTATCCGTTTCCCCATTCTGAGCATTCATTTTCCCGTTTCGAGCATCGTTCTCCCATTCTGAGTATCCGTTCACCCATTTTGTACATCTATTTTCTCATTCTAAGCGTTCATTTTCCTATTTCAAACACCATTCTCTCATTATGAGTATCCGTTCACCCATTTTGAGTGACTGTTCACCCATTTTGCGCATCTGTTTGCCCATCTTGGAGGACTGTTCACCCCATTTATCATTATCACTTGACTATTTTTCAGACTTAGTTGAATTTGGAAGCAATTTAAGTGACCTTGCCCTTAAAGAAGTGACCCTACCTTCAAAGGGGTGACCCTACCCTCAAAGGAGTGACCTTTCCCTTCTCAATCAACTATTTTTCACCCTATCCAAGTCAAATTTGATCAATTTTCCTAAAACAGGTGACTCTTCCCTCAAAGGGGCGACCCTACCCTCAAAGAGGCGACCTTGCTCTTTTGTATCAACTATTTTTCACCTTGTACAAGTCAAATTTGATCAATTTTCTTAGAATACGTGACCCTACCCTCAAAGGGGTGACCCTACCCTCAAAGGGGATACCCTAACCTCAAAGGGATGACCCTTCCCTCAAAGGGGTGACCCTACCCAAGCTTGGGCGACCTGGCCCCAAGACACGTGACCTTGCCCCAAGATAGGCGACCTTGCCCCAAAACAGTTGAAATTTGCTCCTTATACAAAATCCAAAGAGTCAATCCTTCATACCATAATTAACCTACATCTTCCTCAGTCCAAAATCATCATCCAATCATTCTGACTCATCCTATTTATCCCCAAACCATTAATTTTTTTTTTAAAACTAGGAATTTATTTACCCCAACTTGTTGGGGTCATAATTTTCTACTCGGTGCTCAAAATTCAGAACCGTTTACACCATCAAAAAGGTCTCAAAGAGTATTAATTCAGTGCCTAAAATAGTGTGCCTTTGGTGACCCAATTTCAAGGACTGACGAAAGTTTCAACTCCAAATTTCGTTTTGAAGACCTCTGAAAACACGATTTACTACGAAGTAGAAAAAACCGAAGAAAATTTAAAATTTTAATTTTTAGTTTTTCTCAATCCTGTCACCCCTGGACTATTTTGGACCATAATATGAGATTTGATCTAGTCCTAATCTAAGCTCCTATCCAATTCTAATCCCATCATCCTAATTTGAGCTTTAATCTAATCCTAATCTGAGCTTTTATCTAATCCTAATATGAGCTTAACTTGAATCCCGATTTGGGCTTTTGGCCCATCCATATCCAAGATCTTTTGATATCAAACCAAATCTTAAGATATCTTCCCCCATATTCTTCCAATCCATCCTCTTCCATCATCCATTCTTTCCTTCTAATATGTATCCATTCCATCTAACATCATGAATCCTTATCCTCCTCCTGCACAACCAATAATAGTAGTCAAGGGGAATCCTAACTACGTTGATGACGATAAAAAAAGTCTTGTTGATCAAGAAGAGTACAATATATATCCCCTTGATGCTATCATTTCTAGCAAGAATTTTCCAATATCCTCCCAAAATCCAACCACTCCTTTGAACTATCCCCCCATGCCTTCATTTCCATCTACTAACAATCCCTATGCTACCCTTGACAAGGGATATCTAGTATCCTCACCATCCACATATTCATCATGTCCTCCCTCTCTACCTCTATCCTATACAACATCCACATCCTCTTTTAGTAATCCACCTTCTCCATACTTCTATCCTTATCATCATCAACAATCCCAATATCTCTACCTTAATCTTGTATCCCAATCCTCCTATCCTAATCCCACACCCACACCTTCCTATCATAATCCACCATCTGAATATTCCTCTTATCTTAATCCACCATCTTAATCTTCTTATCCTCATCCATTACCCATATTATCCTATGCCAATCCACCATCCATGTCCTCCTATGGTAATCCACCACCTCAATCTTCCCATTCTAATCCAACATCCACACCTTCCTATCATAATCCACCATCCCAATATCCTTACCTTAATTCCACATCTATGTATTCCTATCTTAATCTAGCCTCCACATATTGTTATCATAATCCAACATCCACACCTTCCTATCATAATCCACCACCCACATCCTCTAATCTTAATCCCATATCCACATCTTCTCAACCTAATCCAACATCTGCATCTTCCTATCTTAATTCATCATCCACTTCCTCTTACATCACTCCCACCTTCACCACATTATATCTTAATCCTCCCTCTAATCCTAATCCACCAATCCCTAATCCTAGTCCTCCAAATATCCCTAATCCTCCATCCATTCCCATCACCCCACCTTATCCTACATCCCTTCCAAATGTTGTCCAAGGACTCGTGTGACAGAAGAGACATCCCCAAATCCACATCTTGATGTTGTGAAACAATGCCCTCCCACTCTATCATGTATAGTCACTAGTGATGAGGCCCTCCTCCATCCTACACATATTCCTCCCATTACCATTCCTAACACCGTCCAAATAGTTGAGCCCATCAAACCCATTGAATGCATTAAATCCCCATCTTCTACTGCTAGATCCACCCAATCCATTGGAGACATCCAATCCATTTCTCCTAGTCTTAATATTACCAAACTTCAATCCCATGACCTTCATGAATCCTCCATCCGACTATCTACCCCACCTGAGGAGTCCCTCCCACACTCCTTTGTTATTGTAACTCCCACACACGATGAGACATGCCAAGAGCTTGATCCAAAGCATACAAGAATATCCCCTCCAAATATAGATCCTACCATCCCATCCACTCCATCCCAAGATCATATTCCTCCATCCATCCCATCTCACGATTCCTTTCCTCAACCGAATCTTGATCCTACCATCCTCTCTACTCCATCTCAGGATCACACTAGCTCGTCCGCTCCATCCCATGATGCCCTTCACACCCAAGATCCAATCATCCCATCTTATGAGCCCTTATCACCTATTGCCATAAATCCAGATCTTGTCATACCACCTAATCCTTCTCTCGATCCCTTATCACTCATTTCTCCTGATCAAGATGTTGTTATCCCCTTGCCTCCATCGCATGATCCTCCATCACCGCCTAGCCCTATCACCCCAACACCACTTTTATATCACCTTGGTAACATTACACTCATCCATGGTGGTCTCCTTGCAGTAGAAAAACAAAGTACATGCACCAGCCCTATTGCTCCACCTATTAACAAACTCGCATCATACTTCCAAAAGAATATGCACACTACCATAGATCACATGTTCATGAACATGAAATATCAAGGAAAAGGTTTATGCCTTCATGAGAAAGGTATTTTAGAGCCCATCCAAGTCAAAGAACATCCAGGCACACAAGGTCTTGGATATATCTCCCAAGAATCACAATCCAAAAATGTTGGTGCAACCTCCCTACATACTAAATGATCCTCTTCTAAAGGAATGAGAGGCACTTCCAATCACTCTACCAAAACATTCATTGCCATCCCCCCTCCTCTGTCACATTACCTCAAAACAATTGTCCATCTTCCTCCTTCATCCTCTAAGTCCATTTTGGTTCCTTATGTCCCTCCATCCACCATCGTTCCTCCATCTACTACCTCTATTTTGAGTCCTTACGTACCTCCATCAACCCTCACAAATCCTCCATTTATAAGGTCCATTTTGGGCGCTTATATCCCAAAATCACCCCTCCATCCTATCCTATTTATCCTCTCATCCATCCATCACCTATCCCTATCACACATCATAAAAATCTTAACTTCATAAATCTTAATCAGGATCAACAAAGGCACTCCTCCCTACATGCTATCTCACATCCTCCATCCACACACCATCGTCAAAATCCCACCTCTATCAATCCATCCACATTGCCTCCACATCATCCATCTCTTTATACCCATCCCATTGCTACTAAAAGCACTTTGGATGCCAAAGCAAAACTGCATAAATCCAAACATCCACATGAATCTAAAGCTCCTCACGTCCCTTTAAAAATACATTTTGACGAAAAGAAAAATCAAATCCAAAAGCCAAATGAATCCTAAAGGCCACACAGGCCCACCAAAGCAAAAATAGAAACCATGTGGATTCCCAAGAAACAAGATACCATGCCTTCAAATGAAAAATCCATAACGACATCCAAAGTTGCTAGTCCACCAAAAAATCATCCGCGTCCTCCATCTCCTAAATCTCTTTTGGGTTCATATGTCTCATAATTCACTATCCCAACTTCTCCACTATCCCCACACTCTCCATCAATTCATCCTCCTATCCTTTCACATCCACCACCACATGTGCCAATGTTTGTCCTAAAAAATCTCCCCATCACACATCCACTCCATCATTCCATCCATACACTTTCCACCATCCCATACCCTATCCCTCATATATCCCCCATCAAATCCCTTTAATCCATTCTCTTGCATAATCCATCCATTATAATAAGGTTGTACCAACATCTTATAGTTGCTTTACACATGGGCTCTTTTTACCTCACATGAAACTTGATGCTTGCATCCTTTGTCCATCTCTTTATCACATATATTACAAACCAACATATCCATATCCCTATCTTTATCCATCTTCATGCACATCCTAGTCCAAAAAGTCAAAAAAATAAAATAAAAAATCCAAAAAAAGAAAAAAATAATAGTAAAGAGAAATAATTTGTCCAATAGTGAAAATTTAAAAAACAAGTGCCTTGGATAAGTACCATGATGAAAACTTGGAAAATAGATGTCATGTGTAAATCCCCCATCCTATCTACTTCCACAATTGGGGGCAACCTCCACCTACACATTCCTTTCCTCCATCTCCTACATCTGCCTATCTTCCACATCCTACCCATTGTATCCCATCTGTCTCTTGTCCCTCCATCTTCCTTGTGATCCTGACCTAGATAGGGGAAAATATATACACATGCTTTGGACACCTCTTGGCATATATTCCCCTCATCCATACATTATTATATTCCTTATCTTTCCCATCTACTTTTCTGATCCATGCATATTAACTACATCCATCTACCTTCATCATCCATCCATCATGCCAACACCCATATCCCTTCCTTACCCATATTCACCCATCTTGCTATCCCTCTTGCCTTGTGACACATGACACATCTAGAGTGGGGGAATCTCCTTCTGTGTGAAATAGTCCTTGGCGACACCATTCATCCATCCATCCAAGAAATTCAGTCTGTCTCCCCATCCTTATCTTCGTATCCACCCATCCACTAGTCCTTTTCCCTCTTTTCATCCTTATCTCCCTATCCAATTATCCCCCATCTTTTCAAATCCTTATCTCTCTATCTCCCCCTATTTATCAATCCATCCATTTACCTCTATTTTCCTCCCATCGGATAATCCCTTGTCATTGGTATCTAGCTATAGGCTACCCCATGCAAACCAATGCCAATCATCTCAATATCACCTTTCCTATCTATATCTCCCATATTTCTAATATCCTATCACTCTTCATTATTCATCTATCCATCGTCTCCTCCTCCCAATCCATCTTTTTATGATTTGGATAACTATCCCATCCCTAAGCTTCACATAATCCACATCCACCATATCAACCATTCTATCCGTATGACCTATCTTAGCTCATCTTATTGGCTCCATCCTTTTATCCATTTATAATGGTCATCTCATTGTCCTTTATCCATTATCTATCTTTGCCCTTATGTCAAAATATGTTTCCCTACACTTTCATGTAGGTAAGGTTGATCATTTGATCTGCCCCTTGGGCTTTTCTTCTTGTCTAGTATGTCATCTTCCATCATTTGTCTTTGGCCTTGTGTCGAACTATGTTGCCCCTATGCTTTCACGTAGGTAAGGTTGATCGTTTGATCTACCCCCTGGGAATTTGTTCATCCAATCTGCACCATCCATCAGGGTCTCCATTGTCCTCTTTCTACTTTTACCCATGGTCTTTTGTCGAACTATGAGGGCTCTATGGTTTCATCATTGTAAGGGATTAATACAACTAGTCTTACCTGACCTAGTGATAGAATTTGGGGTCAAGTGTACAATTGGGTTTAGTTATTATTTTTGGGTGTCCATTTTGTTTGATATCAATACCTATTAAGGTACACCCCTAGGAAATATCTCCTAGGTCTAAGTTGAGATAAAAACTTAAGAGAGATAATTCACTTTCAAAGTTACTTTTCAACCATTCCAAGTCAATTGATGATCCTCTTTTTTCCTTTTTGATGATAAAAACCAAGCCTTGAAGGTGGAGAAAACTTATAGGATTCAAGAGTGTTGTTTTAGAACCAAACACCCTCCATTTTTAATGGAAAAGATCTAGCACTACCCTCATTAGATGACTTGGTCCATGACAATGAATTATTTCAAATGATGTGTTGTAGTGAAATAAGAGACTACAAAGTTCAAAAGTCTTGACAAGTGAAACTCAAAGGACAAATGGTTAATTAAGCTTGGTTGTACTCCAAAGAGAGGGAATTTTTTTCACTTAATGCCTCATTAAGCTTTTGTGGGGCCAAAATCTTTTATATGAAAGGGGGTATTATCCATAAGGATGCAAGAAGTTGCCTAAAATGATAATTGTAGGTTTTCCAACTCGTTTTATCACAATTGAAATTGTTAATCATTTATAAACAACAGTTGTAAAATCATTGACTTCACAAAGACAGTGACTCTATAACCCATTGTGACATCACATAACCACCAATACAATTTTTAATTGCATAAATACCCAAACAAGGAAAGAAATGTTTTCATCACAATGTAGGGAACAATCACAAGAAACAAACAATCGTGCCTTTTGTCATTCTAATTCATAAATGGAGGCTTCCTATGGACAAGAAAGGATTACAACACATTAATTAGTGGCATGAAATTGATTAACAAGGTTCAAAGGCTTCAGCATAGGATTGTATATAGTTTCACCAAGAACTCAATTATTGTACAAAAGAAGCTAGACAATTAGCAAGGGGTAACAAAATTGTTGTAGTCATTCTATATAACTTATTTTTATGAAAACACACCCTTAAGATGTTATTTCTTAGTATTAAACAATCCACTCAATGACATTATTGCACAATCCCTTCATTGAGTGTTTCTCATAGTAATAACTATGTTTTTTTCCATTTAAACTGCCATACTCGCTTAACATTTTCTAGTATCATCATAAATTGCTTCAACTTTATTGTTAAAATAACATGTAACGTTGATGCATGTTTAAACTATATCATAACCTCCACGTTTAGCGGATGAAGTCCATGTCTTTTAGTCCTCTTAGCACTACTATAAACATCCTTTTTTTTTCTAGGAAATTAATTGTATCAAACTCAAAATGGGATTACTGAAAGATGGTTTTCAGTTTTGAATAAAAAACTCTTTAAAATAGACTTTGATCTGTGACTCTTCCTTAATAGGTTTAGATATGACAACATTTGATAATTGATGAGGAGTTAATGAAGCCTCAACATGAATTGTATTATCACTATCTTTCATGTGTTTTAGATATCGAATAGCATATTGTAGCAATGGTGATTTATCACAATACCTTTTTAGCCTCAAGATTCTTTAATAAAAATGTATTGCAAGTTTGTGTGGGAAATATGCGTAAGTGGAATAACTAACAACACAACTTAATGCAACATTATTAGAGAATTCAAAGAATAGATTTAATCTATTTGAAACATAATAAAATCTCTAAAGTTGTTCCATTGCTCTCTAACTCTAAAAGATTTATTAAATCAAAGTGGCTCTCAGATTGTGTGCACTGTGATTGTTAAAATGACAACCTAGAGAATGAGAATGATGATCTAATGAAATACTATGTGCTCAATTGAATATTTGATTTATTCAATTTTGGGGGTGGGAGAGGTGGGGGAGCGGAAGATACATTATTAAATAAAATATTTTGAAATTTGTTTATTTAATAAAAAGGGTATAATATTTAAACAAACTATGTGATATTAGTTTATTTAAATAGGATAGAAGAATTTGATAATTAAATTAAAACAAACTATTGAATTTGTTTATTTAATTAAGATAGAAGAATTTGATAATTAAATTAAAATAAACTATTGAATTTGTTTATTTAATTAAAATAGAAGAATATAGAATGTGAACTATATAAATAAATATTTCTATTTATTTACAAGTAGCTGAATTAAAGGTTAATTAATCAAATAATTGTATTTAATTGATTAGATTTATCCAAACCATTTTTAGTCGTATACATTTTCCCCCTCTTTGAAGTGATGTGTTTACATATTGCTTCAAAGAATTAGTTTTGTTGCTAGTATTGAAAAAAAAAAAATGACATGCTCGAAACACTGATTTTTGAGTGATAATGGATGTGTGCCCCCTCGGGAGATAAATCGATGATTTTTTTGAATTTTTCGGATTTTTGTGAAATTTTCAATTTTTTTTTATTTTTTGATGAGTCGATGATGATTTGATAATGAAGCAATTAATCTCCTGACAATTGTTGTTGAAGCTACCCCATTGATGAAATAATGCATTAAGCTTTCTTGGTAAATAAAATAAATAAGGGCCATAAAATCCCACTTAATTAACCTTTAAAAGGTTTAAAAGTTGATTTAGAAGCTCATTTATGCATTTGGATTTTGAATTTGATAGTGATTGAGCAAATTTGTGTGATTGGACCAAAATGGTGATTCCCTACCACACTCATCGATTCAAGCGCATGCGATGAAATAATCGCCCGACAACGTATGGACCTCTGGTATGTACCTTGATAAACTCCTCATAATTCATGAAAATTTGATTTTCCCTCTCTTTTACGTTTGAATTCAATTTTTTTTGTTTTAGTGCATAAAATATCCGATGTAGCACACCGAATTACTATTTCAACACATCCACTAATTTTGCACATAGGAGAATAGATTTGGCACATAGGTATAAAGTTGTAGCGAATAGGTTAAATTAGCGCTTCAGTAGATTAGATTAGCGCATGAATAGGCTAGGATAGCGCAATCACTGATTTTGCACATTGAATAATATGTTTAGCGAATAGATTGACTGAAATGGCACATTCAGAGTTTTTGCACATTGAATATCTATTCTAGCACATTGAACTCCTATAATGGCGCATTTACAGTTCTAGCACATTAGTTATTTGTTCTGGCGCATAGAATTACTAAAATGATGCATTGATACTTTAAGCGCTTTGATAGACCGTTTTAGCACATAGAAGTCAGAATGATGAACTTCTCAATAGACTCCTTGATTTTGATATTTTTCGATCTTGTCTGACTTTGATGTGATTTTGATTATTGATCTTGATATATTTAGATGAATTTTGATCTCATGATAGGTGAGATTCAAGGATTGATTGATGATAATTGACCTCATGATAGACAAGGAACAATTATAATTTGATTGATTAACCTCATGATAGGTGAGGTTGATTGATAAATCAATTTATTAACCTCATGATAAGCAAGGTGGATTGATCAATTGATTGATAAACCTCATGATAGGCAAGGTTGACTGATAGCTTGATGCTCATGAGAAACAATCAAATTTATCACTAGAGCTGATTAAATTGATAGTCTGACAATTTTTTATTGTTTGAATAGTTAATTGATTTGTGAATCATTGTGATTATATGAGCCTTTGGCGAATCTTCAGATTTGTGAGTGGTTTATGAGGACATTTGATCTGATACCTCAAATGGCACAACCTAAGATTGGTGTGATTTCTTGTTGTGGACTATCTTCCTTATTATATATTCCCCAGATTAGAATTAATCGGGGACTCTTGAATGCCCTAGCTGAGAGGTGGCATAGTGAGCATAACACCTTTCACCTTCCTACCGGTGAGATGACAGTGACCCTTGAGGATGTATATCATATATTGAGGATTCTAGTGGTTGGAGAGCTTGTTTTGAATGATAATAATGATTAGGGAGGTACTGATGCCTTGCATAGAGTGTTCGAGGATGAGAGGATTTGTGGTTATGATATTCCTTGGAGGGAGATGGTAGATGAAAATGCTACACTTCATCCATGCTTGCAGGTTTTATCAAAGGTTTCCTATGTCTCGACCATAGGTCGAAGGGACTTTCAGTCGGTTGGGGTAGGATATTGGAGCAGATGATTCAACAGGGCACTAGATATGCTTGGGGCATGTGTATGTTATCCCATTTGTACCATGATTTACACCAGGTTGTATATCTTTAAGGACATAGTTTATCAGATGAAGTGACCTTATTATAGATATGGGCATGGGAGCATATTGCTACCACTCGCCCTGTTGCAGATAGATAGCAGCTAGTTGGGAGGCCTTATGTGCATGGTTATACTAGTCCATTTGTCTAGCATAGGCTGCGAAAATTGTAGTATTGGAGGTGAATGCTAGATGATATTGAGGCAGTTGTGTGGTGACCTTACATTGGTTGCGAGGCTTGGGCTGAGGATGACATTGAGATGTAGTATCTTTGTCAGTCTATGTAATTGATCAGGAGGACCCAATTCATCATTGAGAGATTCCTTGAGGAGGGTGTTGCTCACTATGCTCTGTGTCAAATGGATTCTGCAGAGTGGGGGTCGACCTTATCCTATGATGCAATGGTTGAGGAGTATTTGGGATTGTAGCCGATCATTTGGGATTATCATCCAAAGATAGTTGAGGCAGGGATGTTAGTGAAGTATGCTTAGTACCTATTTCTACATCCCTTCCTATGGATATCCAACCCAAATGAGGTAGTGCCCTTGTTGGATGAGCATGAGAGAGTAGTTGTTCATGGCTAGAGGCAAAGGAGGAGAGATGGAGGGGATGAGGAGGAGGAGATGGTGGAGGGGGAGATGGCAGAGGGGGAGATGGTGGAGGAGAAGTTTGTAGAGTAGATTTTTCCATCAGTGATGTCATGGTGCCTCGACAGAGGAGGTCTTTGGTAGCTCTGACACAACAACATGTGTAGATTGGTGTACCCTCGCAATAGTAGCAGATGCAAATAGCTGCATTATAGGTGTAGGTTCAGACTTTGCGATGGAAATTAGCATAGGTGCAAGCATTGTATTAGCCTAGGTGCAAGCACATGTGGCCATGTTGATAGCCGAGAGAGATGCGGCCAGACAGGCTGGTGAGTAGGCAGTGGCTTTATTTAATAGGTTGCAGAGTCTTTATGAGGGGACCAACATGGGCATCATGATGGCAAAGATTACCAAAGTTGCTCGAGAGGTTGAATATTATCATGGTAGATATCATGAGGTTGTTTTGACAGAGTAGAGAGTCACCTATGTTGCATCCTAATCAAGCCACAACTATTCTCGTACTACCAGCTTGGGCATTATACAACCTCCTTCTAGAGATCTAGGCTCTGACCTAGGTACAGGTACACCCGGTGCAAGTACTTTAGGTGGAGGAGGTCTTGCGAGACCAACGAGTCCTGGGGGAGCACCTCATAGCTCCATGATATTATCTAATGTATTTTGATGATGTACACTCTAATTTTTGACCTATTGCCACGTTGTTATTATATTTCTTGACATGTTTTCAAACTTCATTGTATACCTAACATTATGATTTTTGATTTTTATATAATATGTGGTGGATTCGTGATCTATATGTGTTCTATGTGATTCTATGATGAATGCCTCATGATATATGCATTTAATTATCATTCTATATGTGATTTTGATATTATGATGATGTTATGAATATGTACTGATGAATCTATGATAATGTTAATGTGATGTTTATTTGAAATGCAATGATATGAATGTGATAATGCTAATGTGAGGTTAATTTGAAATGTAATGATATGAATGTGATAATGCTAATATGATGTTAATTATTTTTGATATTTTCTAATGCCACTATATAATGTATGGAGAAATGTTAAGATCTAAGAATGCAAATATGTGATCAAATGTATGAATGATTGATGTAATAATGCAAATTGTTTTGTTATGGAAATGATTATGCAACTACATGAGAATGATTTTGTTTTTGTTTACATCAAGTATACTCAGTCCTTTATATGATAGATATACATTGTCTTTGAAAATCTTTTCCCACCTTGATACAATCTATTCCACAAATACAAAGCTAATATGAGATCAATCTAATTTAAGTATGCAAATCTTCAAATGCAAAGTTGTCATCTTAACAATCTGTCATTGTGCTTTTTATCATCATTGAGCCTTTAAAATGTTGAAAGTGAGTACAAGCATCAATGGTATAAGATATACCATGATGACTTGAGTACTTATTTTTAAGAGTTTTGATATTGCAAGTGAACACAAGCATCTAGGTATGATTAAACCAAGATGACTTGAGCATTTCTTGTGTAAAATAAACAAGAATTAATCATTTTTTGTATGCAAATTCTGAAATGTCATCAATGATACTTGATAGAGCATGTCTCGCGAAAAATTCACATTGGAATAATGCTCAATTCACAGACAATAGACAAAGAAAAATCATACTCCTTCCTTGAGTGACACACAAAGTGATGGTATTTCAACCTCAATAAGTAGAATAGCCTCTGACCCATATACCAAAGCATATGGTGTAGCTCCTTAGGTGTTTTGATACTAGTTTGATATGCCTATAAAGCAAGATTGAGTTGAACATGCCAATCTCTTCCAGCATCGTTGACCATTTTCTTTAAGATATTCAAAATAGTTTTGTTTGAAGCCTCTGCTTGGCCATTACCTTGAGGATATTATGGTGTTGAAAAGCGATGCTGGATATGGAACCTCTCACACACTTCTTGGACATCTTGATTCTTAAAAGGTCTACCATTGTCGATGATGATGAATTGAGGAACACTGTACCAATAGATAAGATAATTTAAGAGAAAAGACGAGATTTGTTTTCCTATGACTATGGTTAGGGGTACAAATTCAATCCACTTAATAAAGTACTATGTGGTTGTAATAATAAACTTATGTCCATTTGATGAAGAAGGGTGGATTTTACCCACTAGATCCAGTCCCCACTGACGAAAAGGCCATGTTGTTGTGAGAGGTTGTAGTTCCTATGCCAGTGCATGTATAAGATTTCCATGGATTTGAAATTTTTGGCATTTATTTACATACTAATAAGACTCCTTCTCCATGTTTGGCTAGTAATACCCTAAACGAAGGAGTTTCTTCGCTAGAGTTAAAACACTTGAGTGAGTCCCACAGATACCTTCATTTATCTCATGCAAGGTTGATTCAGATTTGTTACGTTCTAGGCATGGTAGGAGAGTAACATCAAGACCTCGAAAGTAAAGTATGTCGGCAATCAAGGTATGTCATGCGCCTTGGTGAATAAAATTTTGTTTTAGGTTTCGAGAAATATTAGGAGGGAGGGTATTGTCTTTTAAGTAAGTATAAATCTTCCCATAGATGCAAGGTTTCAATGTCAATGATATTACATATTACTTGGGATTCAGGATTGTCATGGGAAGGATTAGACACTTGGTCCACCATAAAATCATAATGGTTTCGAATTTCTAGTATCTGTAAGAGAGAAGCTATTGTAGCCATTGCATCACAAACTTTGTTATCTTCCCTTGGTATTTGTTCAAATCTGATCTGGGAAAAGTACCTTTTTAGATCATCCATAATTTTATTATATGACAATAACTTGTCATTTCTTATTTGATAATCTACATTGACATGATTGATGACTAGTTGTGAATCTCCATATACCTGCAGTTATGTGATATTTCATTCTACGACTACTTTGATGCCAATGATTAATGCCTCATATTCAACTACATTATTGGTACAGGGAAAACTAAGTTTGTAAGACTTTGGAATGGTGTGTCCTTGAGGTGTGACAAATAAGATCCCATCGCCTAATCCATGTTGTGTGTATGAACCATCAAAATATAACATCCATTATTGTGGTGTGATGGTGAGAAAATCTACATCAATAAATTCAATGTTCATCAATTGCTCATCCTGTAGAGGTGCTTCTGCTAACTGATCAACTATTACTTGTTCATTGATGGCTTTACGATCTACATATTGTATATCAAACTCACTCAGGATCATGACCCATTTGGCTAGCCTTCCTGTTAAAGCAACTTTGCTGAGCAAGTATTTTAGTGGATCGATCTTTGCACCAAGTTTAACTGTGTGAGTTAACATATAATGGCATAGCTTTTGAGTAGCAAATACTACCGCCAAACAAGCTTTCTCAATAAAAGTATAGCTGATCTCATAACCATTCAAAGTCCTACTGATATAGTAAATAGCTTGTTCCTTTCCTGCAAGATCCTCTTGTGCCAATAGGATGCCCAGTGAAATCTCTGTTCTTGCTATATAAAGTAGTAATGGCTTTCCTTTTGTGGGTGGTACCAGTATTGGTGGAGACATTAAATATTTCTTTAGTTGATTGAACGTATAGTTGCATTTGTCATCCCATTTGAAAGAGACATTATTATGCAACAAGTGATTGAATGGATGACTTTTGTCTGCCAATTGTGAAATGAACCTCCAGATTGATTGAAGCCTTCCTTGTAGAGACCATAGCTGACTAGTGTTTCTAGATGGCGACGTCTCCATAATAGCTTTGACCTTGGTGTTATGCCAAATGCACATTTCTTGGAATTCAATCTGACATTAAACCTTTCTAGATGAGTGAAAATTTTGTCCAGGATCTCAAGATGTCCTTCTCTAGTATATGTTTTTTCCAATAGATCATCCACATAGTCCTCCATAAAAGTATGCATCATGTCATGGAAGATGGTGGTCATTTATATCTGATATGTAGCTCCTACATTTTTCAATCCAAAAGGCATAACATTCCAACAAAATGTTCCCCATGGACAGGTGAATGTTGTCTTCTCTTGATCCTCTGGTGCTATCTTGATTTGATTATAACTTGAGAAGTCATCTATAAGTGATAAAATGGTGTGCCCAATGTCAAGTCTACAATTATGCCAATGTTTGGTAAAGGAAAGTCATCCTTCAGACATGCCTTTTTGAGATCCCCGAAGTCAGTACATATTTTGATACTTCCATATGGTTTATAAATAGGTACAATATTTGATATTCACTCAATATAAAGAATTGGACAAATGAAAAAAACATCTAATAATTTCTTGAGTTTTGCCTTCACCAACAAGGCAATATGTGAATGCATTTTTCTTAGCTTTTTTCTTGATAGGTTTCACCCCACTAGGTAGAGATAGGTGATGCATTAAGAGTTCTGGATCTAAGCTTGGCATATCAGAGTAAGACCAAGCAAAGTTGATTTATCGTTCTTCAAAGAACTTGGTGAATATTGGCTTTTCCTGTTCATTCATTGATGCTTCTAGATGCAATGTCATTACTTTGTCTTTTGTGCCCACATTGATAGACCGAGTTGGCTCAACCAAAATTGATGATCTCTCGTGATAATTCTCAGGAAGAGTGTCAAATCCTCCATCTTTTAGTGCCTCAGTGAGTTTTTCACTATCAGATGCATTCTTTATTTTTACTTTTTCTAGATCTAACACTACCATTAAATGGTTTTCACCATTAGATCTTTTGTTGTTATTTTCATTTTTGTACCTGGAAGATTTGACACCCCTTGACTTGAAACCTCGTTATGAGTTTTATGGATCGAACTTGTGTCAAGGTCGTTGGAACAAAGAAATTTCACAATGGCATTGTCATTCAAAAAGGTAGGAATGTTAATAGGTTCAATTTGGTCCCAATCAATAAGCTCAGGGTATAGTAAGGGTAATAGATCATCAGATTGACGAAGGTCAACAACATTGAAAGTCTGAATAGCAATATTGTTAAAGTTTTCAATAGGGATTTCAAGGTTTATGATGGTACTATCCTCCAATTCTATTTTGCTCGAAGTTCGTTCATCATCGCTTGAGTCATCGATATTCTGTGATCCAAACACAATGGGTCTAGTCCCTGAGCTTTGTCCCTCCTCATAGGTAGGTGTATACCTTTGTATTACATCCATTTGTTTGTCTTCAAATGATACCTCAAATAATGAATCCCACTCATACTCATTAGAGTCTATTTCATAGGAGTCACTTTCTTGCAATTTTAGAATTCGTTCGACAACTTTCTGGGTTGCTTCTTCTTTTGATTCTTCGGTATACCCTAATCCATTTTTTTATTTGGCTTGAAGTGTGAGAGGTTGAATGGAATAATCTCCCATGCCTTCATCTATTAACTGGATCTTCTCATTGAACTGTTCTGATAAATGTTTTTCATCGTTTGCTATAGTAGAATCAACAATAACTTTTTCCTTTGATTGATCCTTCCTTTCAACCCATTTTGACACCATAGTTGATTACTTCTTATTGTTTGATGAATTTAGAGTGTTAGCTTCCCTGATATGAGGAATAAAATTATATTGAGTTGCCTTAAGCATGTTACATTGTTGGGGATTATTTGAATCAATTGATATGGTTATCTCTTGTCCATTGACTAGAAACTTCAAGCATTGATAGTAGGTGTATGGTATTTCTTGCATCTCGTGAATCCATGGATGTTCAAAAAGTATATTTTATGTCAGATCTTTGTCCAACACTTGGCAAATTATGTCTTTCACAATTGGTCCTAATTGAATAGGTAAAACAATCAATCCTTTGGAAGATATCTCTTTGTCATCATATGCTTTTATTGTGATTTTCCTTCTTGGATCAACAACATTATTAGAATATCCTAGTGCACGGATCAGTTTTAAAGTACATATATTTAAACCAGCTCCACCATCTATAAGAACACGCTTTACTCGATGTTTGTGAATGAGAACTTAAAAGTGGAGGGTAGCATTGTGTGGATGATTTAGTGAAACATCATCATGCTCAGAAAAGGATAGGTAGTGAGGAGCGGTTAAGTTTCCCACCATAGCCTAGAATTGGTCAACTTATAGATTATTGGGTATAGTTGTGGAAACAAGAGCTTGTTCTAGGATCTCCTTGTGTGCTGGTGAAATTTTCAAGATTTCCAATATTGAGATTTGTGTGAGTATTTTCTTCAACTGATCGATTATGTTGTATTGATTTGTAGGGGTAGCAGTTGTTTTGATTATAGAAGGAGAATTAAATGACTTATTTGCAACTTCTTTCAATATTACCTTATCTTTTCCCCTTGTTACGTTAACCAGTTGATATTCGAGATTTTCTCTGATTTTTATGACATTAATATGATTTTCACTTGCAGCCATGTTTGTGGTTTGATGATCAACTATAATGTTGCTATTGATGTCATAACTTTCTACCTTATGAGTTTGATAATAAGTTAGAATTATGTCTTCAATATAATTACCGGCAACAATAATTTCATTTGTTTGACTTTCAACAACAACAAGATCACGCTTATCCTTGGTTTGAAGGTTATTTGTTTGATCTCTAACTATCTTGATATTGAGAATAGTGGTTTCATAAATGTAGTTTACACCTTTGACTTTACCGTTTGAAGAGGATGTTTCACCTTTATCATAATTGGGTAAAGTATTTTTGAAAGCTCCATGATCATTTTTTTTTTGTGGTCCTTCAACAAATATTTTCTTGCTTTCAATCAAATCTTGGATTAAACGTTTCAATTGCCAACAATCATTCATTTTGTGACCTTTATTGTTATGATATTCACAATAATGTGCGTCATTCCACCAAAATGGTTTGAATTGTGGATCCCAATTTTGTGCTTCTTGTGATGTTACAAGTTTAGCTTCAATAAGTTCCTTGAATGTTGTTTCCACTGATTATCCTAAAGGCGTGAATTTCCTTCGATTTGATGACTTTTGGAATGGTAATGATTTAGATCTAAAATTATTCGAATTGTTGTTTTGGTTGTCATTTATATTGTTGCCTTTGTTGTTGTCTGGGGTTGTCTTAGTTGCAACTGCTATTAAATTGAATATTGGTTTCATGTTTTGTATTTTAGTCACAACATCATTGTTTCTAGCATTTCTATACTTTTTCCAAAACTTGGGCTTTTCATTGTTGTTGTTGTGATTAGAGAAATTTGTATTGTTTGATCCTTCATTGTACATTTTTAGAACTCCTCTTTTCACCAAAACATCCTCTATCTTGAGACAATTTTCTATCATTTTCTTGAATGTAGGTGGACATTCTAGTTCAAGTCTATAACTCATGTCATCATTTAAATTATCCATGAATAGTCCCATCTTTTCCTTTTCAACTATGGAACGTGGATATATTGCAAACAACCTTCTCCACCTTTGCAAAAATGGGAAATGTTTCACCTTTCTTTTGTTTAGTATTGCAAAGATCCTTCATTGTGATACCATGTTGTATATTCTAGGAGTATTGAGTTATAAAATTGTTAACCAGATCTTGAAAGGATCTAATTCCTAGAGTTATTTTGGAGAACCACTCCATACATTGTCCTCCTAAGATTCTTGGAAATAGCCTCATTAAGTATGTATCTTCATGGGAAAATTCTAAGCTCATAGCTTGAAATTATCTTACATGATCAGGAGGATCTATTTTTCCATTGTATTTATCGTACTTGGGGAACTCACAGTGTTTTGGAAATGGGATCATGTTCACGTTTTGAGAAAAAGGATATGGAAAAATATCCTGTAACAAATATCTCTTAGTTGTTCCTATTTTTATATCTTGAAATTGTTGTTGTAAGGTTTGTAATTGATGTTTCATTGCATTAATGTCATATGTATTTGGTGGTTCATTCTTAGATTTTTTAGATGTTCCTTTCAGTCTATTGATATAAAATTCTTTTGGAATTTTAACACCTAGACAACTAACATCAAAAAGTACTTTTCCTCATCTTTCTCCAAAATTTTCTCCATAAACTAATGGAATTTGGGATCTTGTTGCACATTTTGTAGTTCTTCTTCAGATATTTCATCATTGTCATTTTGGTTGGTTCTGTTGAACAAATTCTCCTCAATCTCAGACATGTTTATTTCTTTTTCTTGAATTTTCAGTCTTTGTGACCTTGTAAAAACTGGCATAAAAGTGTAAGAATTGTCCCCTAAACTTTTGATCTTGGTTTGATATAGTGTCAATAATGTTAAATTGAGTCAAATAGAATGATAGATGCTATTAATTAGAATAAGTTGACAAGTATGATTATACAACTTTGTTTCTTGAAGTAGGATGACAAATCCTGATAATGAAACTTAGATTTTAATCAAATTTTCTTGATTTAGACACTTTTGGATGATAGATTTGAGTTTAATTTTGAAGAATTTCACTTGTGAGACTCAACTTTCAAAGGTTAAAGACTCTATTTCAAAATAAGAAATGTTTTTGTTCTAGTAAAGATTTGAATTTTAGTGTAAAAAGTCTGACAGATAGTAAAAAAAACTCTCAGGCTTTTAATTGGGTGGATGTGCCATTATAGTCTTTGGATGTGCTAAAAGAATTATCCTATGTGTAAACAAACTAGGTGAATGCGCTTTTAAATTGGTTGTATGCGTTGTTCTATTACTCCTATGCGTTGGGAATTTTCTTTCAATGCGCTAGACTGTTCCTCCTATGCGCTAGAAATTTCCTCTGATGTGCTAAAAGGTGGGTCAATGCACTGTTAAATAGGTGTGATGCGCTATAAAAGAGAGTGAATGTGCTATTCTGAGAGTATTCAGGATTTTTGATAGTCTGTTTTCAATTCTAGTTTTCAACAATGAATTTGTTTAACTCTAGGTATATGTTTTGATATGATGAATTTTTTTCTAATTGGTTTGCTTGTTAAGGACAATGGATAGTGATTGCTTTGATTCAGATGTCTTCTTTTGAAAATGATTACACATGCAGCAGTAAGTTTGCAAACACTTGTTTCAAATCTATGCCTTAAACAAATAGTGTGTGTTCTAGAATTAGGTTTGATTCTTTCAATTTTCACTGGTATGACACATTAAAAATAGTTCAAGCAATTTTCTATCTCAAAAGATCACTAAAAATGTCACATCCCACACTTGGAACTATGTTAGCTCACATAGCCATGTCACCCCTTAGAGGGTGCCCGTGTTTTTTCCTTTTCTAATTCTTAACCAAAAGTCGAATCCTCCACTTTTGATCAGGGTCTCTGATAGTTACATGGTGAGTATCTTGGGGGCATATTTTCCCCTCCCCTTGCATTGTGATATTGAAAGCATTTAGAAACTAACACGGTTGGATTCTAACTTAAAGTTTGCAAATAAGGTTTCCGTTTGGAGCGGAAAATAGATAAACTCCCTTAGGAGACCTCCCAACCTTTAGAACAAAGGCTTTGGGGATATTTATCTTGCACACTTTCGTCGAATATCGAACTTTCCTTGAATTCACTTTTGATTATAGTGGGTTGGAAAACCTGGCTTTGGTTGCTCCGACTTAGGTCGTTCTTGTAGGGTGAGTAATTTTTCCCACTACGGTAGGCCTTCTAAAGGTTTTAATAAAGCATGAATAGTGAGTCTAGCATTCTGATCACCTAGTGAAGGGGAGAGCATAAGCCTATCACTTCAACCACAATAAATAGGGGGTTCAATTATCCTTTTACTTAAGCTAGATGCCTAAATTAATAAAATAAAGCAATAAGAAAAGTTCAAAGCCCTGCAAACACCATTAGTAATTTTTATCATTTTTATCTTTAACTGGCATAAATGTTTGCAAAAAATTCTTTGGACAACGTATATTGTACCTGTAACACAAAAACAAAGATTTATATAAGAAATGGGTTTATTT
>CM021101.1:223192216-223220631 GCA_007115665.2 Sequoiadendron giganteum
GACCACACTATATTAATGGATTCTCAAACACTCAATGAACAAATAGAAATGGAGTTGATTAATGCATGGGCTAACAACCAAAATACAAATTGAATAACATTTATTGATTGGCCCACAATCGGTGGATCTCTAATAAATGAATATGTAACATCAGAGTTACTTGATATGGTATTTCCAACCTTATTTCTTGATGGTAGATGTGATTTGTTAGAGCCACGAATTAGACAATAAATCTCCATGAATATGTAAAGCACCTATTTCGATACAAAGATAGTTGCTTTGCAAAACATCCATGGTTCTGATATTACATGACAAATATGATAATGAGACATCAAGTACAACCATCTACTGTAATTTTTATGAAAAGAAACATCCATGACATGATAATCACTATACATGAGCTACGTGAACATATGAACAATATCCCATAATCAAATCTTGTAAATAGATTGATACAATATGAAACTTGCTTAAGTGACACAAGATCATATTGGACAAAATGTCATGCAAATTGATAGACATGCTACATCAAATTGGTACACCTACAATATTCTTTATATTGAGTGCAGCTGGCCTGTATTGGCTAGATTTACATACGCTAATGCCAGGAACACCTCCAAAAGATCCATGACATGCACAACTTTGGCAAAAACAAAATATTATTGCCTATCCTCATATTGTAGCACAGTACATGCCCTTACACCACTCTCAATTTAGAAAAGAAATCCTTCAAAAGGGAATAAATGTTAAAGATTATTGGTCTGGATACGAGTGGCAACACAAAGGATCAACACATATACATGGATTTTTGTGGCTACATGAAGCGCCAAACATGGATACTATAGATTGGTCCAACAATGAACAACAAAATTCAGTGTAAATATACTTCAACGAAATTGTTCACACATGGAATTTTGAGACATAATAAGCTGGACAAAATTCATAGGTACAATACCAATATACACAAAAAATAGATATTTAAATACATTTCTTATATCCCTTTAATACAAAAAATTAAATGATTAAACTTCATATTACAGGCATTCCAAAATATTGCTATACATCCATGTCTCAAAAATACAAGGCAACTTGTGGAAACAAATATAGAAAAGGATTATGAGGAGATAGAAAACACTGTACAAAGACATACAATTTGTAGAAAAGGTGCATGTCTATGAAAGAAAATTGGATGTTTTTTTGCAAGTAAGTCTTGCAACAAAATCTATATACACCATTCTCATAAATGTATTTTTTCAATTCATTAAATAAATCTAATAATGCTAATAATATGCCTTACAGGTACAATACTCCATGGCCACTAAATTTACAAGGACCAAAATTATATCAAAATTTAGAAACAAGTGAAAATATTTGAACCTATGAGAAATGATGACATGCTTAACTCACACAACAACTACATTTTGAATGGAGAGAAAATATAGATTGGCAACTAGTTCTTTCAAAACTTGCTATGGTTAAATACATTGCCAAGTATGCAGCAAAGGTAGAGAGAAGCTCAAAAATGTACCAACAAATAATAGTATGTTTTGCAAATGTAGAAAATCTAGACGATCTTGCTACAAAAGCTTATAAGAAGCTCATAATTGAAACGATAACAAAAAGGGATATTGGAGAACAAGAAACAAGCTATATGTTATTAGAACCCCCATTGGTGGAAAGCAATATAAGATTTATCAATCTAAATGTATCAACCCGAGTTTTCAAACGTGTGGTATTACATCAGGATAATAATAATGAAGAACAAGTACTATCTTACATTGATGCGTACAATACAAACCTCTACACATGGAAGCAGTATCACTAATTAATTCAACAAAATCATGGATATATAATGTTAAGCATAAAAATGAAAACAAATGGAATCCAAGAAAAACACCAGCTATTATACGAGTCTTTCCTAAATTTTCATCTATTCCTCCAAGGAAATCAAATAAATGGTTTGATTTTTGCTTCTCAGAATTGTTGCTCTACAAACCATTTCATGACATTAGCAAAGATATTGGTCATAACAATGATTCAATACTATCAAGTTGGGAAAACCATGATTATAATCAATGACATGTTGAGTGGAGAACAATCACAAAAACTATTGAAAACAATAGTGATTCTCAATCAAAAGATAACGGCATTGTCTAAAATACCACTATAGAGCATGAATGGGAAATTATATCAAGACTAGAACATGGTCAAACCATGCACATTTTAGAGATAGATATGTTGGGAAGAAGATATTTAGACAAACAAATACATTGGTCTACTGACTTCAAAAGTGAACAATATACAAATGAAGCTATCAATTCCATTACCACTATGAAAAGTAATGACTCTCTAATTCATCATAATGTGGCACAATCTATCAACTATGAAAACATCAGCAATCAACAACGTAAAACAGTTAATATTATCCCCTCACACTACAATGCAAATCAAAATAAATCTCCACTGTTTATGATTATTCAAGGAACAACAGGAACATGAAAGTCATATGTTATAGGTGCAATAAAAGAAACACCTCAGAAAGATTCAATGCCAAATCAATCTCCCCTTCTTCTATTCGCTCCAACTGGAGTAACAACATTCAATATCGGAGCATCGACTATTCATTCAAAATTGAAAATTCCAATAAGAAACTTCAAAGAACTTGAAGGGACAAGATTAACATATTTCAATACAAACTAGCACATATCAAATATATATTGATTGATGAAATGAGATTTCTAGGTGAAAAATTACTCAAAAACATAGGCTGTCAAGTCCGCCAAGCTTTTCCACAAAATTCAAATCAAAATTTTGCAGGTATGTCTCTCACTCAAAATTCAAACACCATAGATTATTTCTCTTTAAAAAATTAGTTTTATATGTACTGCAATTGAATATTTATCACAAATAATTTTCAAGACAATATTTATGAATTACTTTAAGGAATATCATTGATTTTGGTTGGAGACCTCGAATAGTTACCACCAGTTAATGACATACCAACATATAGCTACAAAAGACAAGCTAGAATACTGTGGGAAGAATATACAAATGTCATTAATTTAGACCACATTTTCAGACAAGATGGACTAAACAATGATCAACAAAGATTTCACCAATTGCTAGAAAATATTAAAGATACAAACCCTACGATAGATGATTGGAAACTTCTAATGACAAGGTCTAATACATGAGTCGATGCAACAACAAATGGAGATTTTGAAAACAATGTTCATTTGTTTTCAACAAATGAAAATGTTCACATCCACAACAGGAAAAAATTATACTCATGTTGGAAAAACTACTTGCACACAACGTTCTAACAAAAAATGGCACAAGCAGTCTAGCAGAAGAAAATGTAGATTCAATGAACTAGATATTGAATTATTATTGAGTATAAATGCAAGAATTATGTTAATAAAAAACTTGTTCATACAAGCAAGGATGGTAAATGGAGCTCTTGGATTCGTTCAATAGATTGTATATAAACCAAGAACAACACCGCCACAACCACCAACATATGTATTGGTCAAATTTGACAGTTACTCTGAAATACCTTTCGACAATCAACACCCATTTATCATTCTAATCACACCAATCCAATGGGGAAGCTTGATACAAATACCCTTAAGATTAACTTGGGCACTAACAATACACAAAACACAATGTTTAACTCTTCAAAAAGCAACTATCGATACAAGCCCAACTGAACGAACATTTGTGAGAATTTCTTGTGTCAAGTCTATACAAGGACTCTGCATTATGCCTCCATTTCACATTCAACAGATATGAAAAAATCAATTAAAACCTTAGAAATAAACTAATGTAAATTCTACACAAATGTTTTAATACAATTTACATTTCTAAAAATAAGATACATTCTTCATTATTTGTAATTAATTATGAAATGACAGACGAAAGTTGCAATTTACAAGACTTTTAAAATTTTCAATGTATGGTGACACTTTTAAATTATTGCCAACACCTATTTAAATGGACAAAATCATGTTTACAAAAATGAATTTGCTCTTTTCTTACATTTTCAATACTGATTTTAGATATTCTACTCAATAAAATAATTAAACCAGTGAAAACAATTTCAATTGTCTTAATCTATTTCCAAAACCAAATTATTGAGAACACCTACAAATCTTTCATTCATGACAAAATCCTCTTTAGAGCAACGCATTTTAAAAACGTATAGAAACTGATGTTTGCTTTTGCTTGTAGGAGGGTGAACAGGAAGGCAAATGATAAGTAGGAGGTTTCTTCCACAGCGTATCAAATTATGATATTGCTATCAGGATTCAATCCTGTAGTTTTTGAGTCAAACTCATTGACCCATGTTTTTTGAATAGTGGTTCACAAAAACCCATCTCTCATGATAGTGAATGGTCCATTTAGCACTCATTGCATCTAAGTGATGCTCACGAAAGTGAAGCATTGGTCCTTCACCCATCCCAGTACTGCTCCAGCTCAAGGAGCAATGGCATTTGAAACGACCTGCTTGGCAAGACAAGAAAACTTGTCAAGGGTTTCGCCATACCTACCCCACCTGGCTTAAAGCAATGTAAGAGTATTTCCTGCAGTCTTCTCCTATTTTTTAAGAAGTTCATATATTTTCGTTTAAAATTTATGGCATTGAGCATAAACACACGCTTAACCTGAGCCGACTGAATCGGATTTCCTGTATTTTTTGGCATTAGCGTTTTTATCTTAAATTCTAAAATAAAACAAAAATCTCTGCTTCTTCCTTAGGAAATGCAAATTTCGTGTAAAAGTCATGATATCTACTGTTTAAAGTTAATGCAGGGTTTAAGAAAGAACGTATGGCTCAATTTTCATGCGTTTAAGGATTCTGATTGCCAGGAATTTTGTGATTTTTTGTTTACAATGCAGGGTACCTCCTGAAGATAAATATATCAGAAAAATTTATAGCAAGCATCCAGGTTCTCTGACAGAAGAAGCTTTCTGGTATTCTCTGACCTCATTTTCTGTGTTCTCAACTATAATATAGTAGTGGTATTTTTAGTAGTACTTTTCTTTAATAGAAGGTTATGATAAAAATGTTATAAAAGATGAATATCGTTTCTATTACATCCTTTTTCACAATTTTTAGAATGAAAGAAATAATACGAATATCTATAAATGATCACAGTAGTCAATGGGATAAAAAAACACAGCAAGTAGCAGTGAAGAAAAGAATTCCATTAACCAAAAAATATGTAAAGCCAAATCAGCAAAAATAGGGGCAAATTCAAAATTTAAAGGAAAGCTCCCAACCAACAGAAATTGATCTGAGTAGACCAAAGCTCTAGTTAACATCATAATTTAAGACTGCAGGAGAAACATGCCGTTTTACCTGTTCCCAACATAGTTTCTTGACTTTCTTGAATAGAAGTCAAAAGTTACAGTTTTACTAGTATTTAATTTCACTTGATCAGTGTGCCAGCTTATTTACTTTAACAATGGATATGCTCTGTAGGTATCTAGGAATGGAGAAATTCCTTTATTTTTCCACTATTGTAGATCTTCCAAAGCCTCTATTTATTATATCTGAAATAATTACAAGGCCTACAACTGCAAACACAAGGCACATGTATGCTGACAGAGAGGTTTCATTAACATTTGACATCCATGAGGTGGTAAAAGGATATGGGACCACCACTAGTTATCTCACAAATTTCATCTCAAGTCAGGGTTCTCTGGTTGCTATGTTAAGAAAAGAAAAGTCAGGGTTGTAGCCATGTTGAAGATAGGGAATGTTTTTTCATCGTAAGTCTTTTGATGCTTGTGTTGTAGCCACACAGTATGTGAATAAGCCTTCAATTCATCACTCTTTATCTGAGGAATGAAACACTGCAGAATGCTTCACTTGGTATCAATCAAGCTTCAAAGCACAGCCTAAATACAAAGGAATCCACTCTCACAATTTGAAACAATATAGGCAGACCAAAATGCATCTACGTGTACTTTAAAAACATTCTCATAATTTCTTGTTTGCTTGTGGTCTTCATGCAGGGTATTAGTATAGCCAGCTTGCTAAACCAGTCAGCAAACAAAAAAAAGTATTTGTTTCTATGTTTTGTCATCGATAATCCTCCATTGAATTCCATTGAAAGGCTCTCACATGGTTAACTCTGGAAAGAAAGCTTGTAGGTTCAAACAATGATTAGCAGGCTTAATATTACCACACAACAATCATCCATGAATAAATTTCTACACATCACAACTGTCTTGGCCAGATTTTTTAAGTGTTTTCTCATCTCATATGGCCTTTGTGACTTTTGCATTCCATACTTCTACCTACCTTGGGGAAAAATTTTCTCTCTCTTTTTGACTCCACATTTTTCTTTGCTTGCCAAATTTGTAAACATTTGCATGGGGGAATGCACTACCAAGCTTAGAAGAATATTTGACAGATGCCATGCTTTAGGGTACCATTCCATAAAGAATTCACCTGGGATGTGATTCAATCTCACCCAAATAGTCTACTTTGTAAACTTTGCTTTCATTTTTTTAATTCACATTTTTCTTTTCTTGCCAAATTTGTAAACATTTGCATGGGGGAATGCACTACCAAGCTTAGAAGAATATTCGACAGATGCCATGCTTTTGGGTACCATTGCATAAAGAATTCACCTGGGATGTGATCCACCCTCACCTAAGTAGCCTAGTTGAACCCAGCTCATCATCATGGCAATAACTCCACCTTAGCACTGGCCCATGGCTAGCTGGATTTTTTTGGTTCTTCGTAGCTATCATGGTTTTTAGGGTAATACTCACATCCACCAAATTTACTGGCTTTGCTGCATGATCATGACAGATAGTCATATTATCATCACAATGACCTAGTCTAATGTCAAACCATTTACCTTACAGCTCTGTTTGTTTTATTTTACTAGGACATGACAATAACCTTATTAACTGCATCTTTTAAAATTAGTTATTGGTCTGCTTTCTGGATTGCATATAAAGTTTCTTGCGTTGCAATATTTTATTCTTCAAATTAAATATGTTCATTAATAGTATGATTGTTATCCTGCAAAACTCACAACTTTAAGAGCTAGCAAGGGGGCGTTAATTTATTAGGTGGTTTTACATCATGTATCGTTTGCACCAATATTTTTTTCTTTCTTTACTTTTGCCAATCCTTTCCAGTTCCTTTTTAGTGTAGCAAATTTTTCTTCCTTATCTCTGTCAGAAGTTATGTCCTCTTGACATTGTTTCATCTTTTTCTGTCAATTCATCCTTTTAGTCCAAGGCTTCATTATATGTTGTTTGTGAGACCATCTTCCATTTCTTCGTATAATGGTTAAGCATTTCTTCCATGAAACAAATCTTTTGAGTTTCTAGCTTTAATGCTAATTTCGCTATGTACATATTGCCCAATTTTCCTTTCTTTTAATGTTTGAAATTACAGCTTCTGTCTAGAATATTATTGGTACTATAATAAAAGCTTGAGTTTTGATTCAAACCTCTTTCATCAAGTTAGTGAACATATAGACATATCCCCTATTCCCAAGGCTCTATTTGGGAGTACCTTGCAGTTTTGGATAGAAATGTGGATGAGACACCCCTCCTGCTGTTTCTTGGCCACCAGGGAGGGTGCCCCAGCTGTTCCTGGGACATGTCTTCTCTTGTATGCTGCTTGTTCCAAAAGGGCCCAAATTGTCTGGGTATTACTAGGTGTCCCTGAATGATGGAGCAATAGGAAAAACAAATAGAAACATAAATGACAATTTTGTTTGATAATTGAGCCAGTTGCTTCATGCTTAGCATTTAATCATGACTCGGATATGATTCTTATATTTTGTCATTTTAAAACTTTGACATATGACGAAATTATAGTTATCATTATAATTTATGATAGTAGATGCTTGTATTTTCATTTTATCATGGATGAATAAGATTGGAAATTTTAATTTACCAGATGCTTTAGAGTCTAAACGGATCTTCCTTGCACTAGGTTGAAGTGATTAGATTCATTCTGTCACTCTGTGGGCTGTGACTTGCCATTATGTTTTGTGCAATTGTCCTCCCTAACAAAAATTGGTTAAGGATGAACTTGTTAAAGACATCTTAGTGCCTACCAGCACTGTTTAGACTCTAGTGTTCTCCTAATGTAGAATTTCTAGATTGGTAGTTGTAGCAATCCCTCAGTTGACATCTGCAGTATCCCCACAATTTTATAGCCAGTTGAGAACTGCTCTAGCACAACTTGTAATTTGTTAACTCATCGGGCATACATGATAATTGTAATTCATAATGTTCTCTTAATTTAGAATTTTCAATTTCTTGTTCGTGCTCTTGTTAGAACCCCTCAGGCAACCTCTGCAACACTCCCATAATGCTATAGCCTGTTGAGGTTTGCACTAGCACAACTTGTGAATTTCTGAGGTTTACATGATAGCTGTTATTTTCCAAATTCTGCAGTTCTCTCTCCAAGTACTAGTTTCCTACAATGGGAAACCTGTACAAATCAAAACAGACTATATATACTTGGGAGTGCAATCAATGTCCATGTCTTAATCTTATGTTGCTTCTATGGCTTTGTGGGAGTTATTCTCCCCTTTCTGTTTTAGTCTTTTAGAGTGCCAGTGTTTTCAGATGTATTTGCTAAATATGTCTATAAAGATTTGGTTTTCTGATGTTATCATTAAATCAACGGTGTGTCATGGGTACATTATTTGGGATTCTAGCTTAGGGCTTGTTGGTTGGATGCATATTGAGATTGTGCACAGTGCAGATTATCTTGCTTCAGCACATGACTGTTGCAAACTAACATTCTCCCTCTGTATTGTGGGAATCTTTAGGATTGCTTTCTATCTCCATAGACTTTGGTTCATGGTAGATCTTGCTTGAGGTCGAGAGAGACATATATTTCTTTATAGTGGGCTGCTTCCTCAACTCTGACTAGATGACAACAATGTTGGCATTTGAAGACTAACAAGCTTGTCTAGTTGATTGTCATTTCAATTGTTTTCCTTCCTCCCTTCAAGTACTTTTGGATGCCCACTCCTCTCCTTCCAAAACTGGGGGTGATCAATATAGTGCTCAAGAAGGCCATACACCATCAATGTATTAAGGCCACGTAGATCTCACCCCATGAACCTCTCAGCACAGGGAAGACATTTTTTGTAGATTGTGGATGGCATCATGATCCACCTAGAGTAGATCTAGTGTTATTGGACTCAGTTCTAGGATTCCTTTTGGTAAACCAAGTACCTGTTTTCAACAGTTGCAACTTGAGTCTGATTCAAACATTCCTCAAGTTGACATAGTATGTTGTATTTTCTCTTAGAAGGTGCAAACAATGTAGCACTTATTGTTAGGTGTTCCATCTACTGTTCGATTTGGAGGAAGATGCTATTGCTTGTATAAAGATTCGAGTGGGCCACTTGCCACCTTTTTTTGCTTTCGTTAGCGGATATGATTCACTTTGTTACCCCTAAGGAGTTGTCTTTTTCAAGCATTAGGTTTTGCAAGGGACCTTGAGGACCAGTAGATGGATTGCCAATATCTTTCAGCTTTTCTTGTTGGTTGGAGGTACCAAGTACCCCTTAGATGCTATAACTACCACCATGGATAGTTATATATTTGTGAGGCTGCATCCTCCTCCATGTGCAACCATTGGGGGTGCCTTAATCCTTCTTTTCTCGGTAATAGTAGTAGCTAATAAATAATCCATAATAAATAATTAATATATCCATTTATTTACTCGAACTGTTTTTAATATGAATTTGTTATTAATAATATAAGAAAGGTTGTAGAATTTGAACTGTACATTATGATAAATTGGTAGCATAGCCGCACTTGTAGCATTGTATTTACTACTCAACCACCCAATTAAATATCGAGGAGTCAGATAATAACCCTCTGGAAGAGAAATGATTATGATAATGTATAAATTTTCAAAGGAAAGTACTCTGTTGGAAATCACAACTCCCTCCATTGTCTTTGATATATTAAATGATGGAATAATTAGTTTGGCAATTACTGTGCCCCTATTGTTTCCTCCCCTCAATAAAAAAAAGGGGTTTAATGATGTTACATGAGAAAATATTGTTGGTGGAGTATTGAATGAATGAATTTTACTCTAGGGTTGTAAATTATTATAACAATATTAATTC
Source organism: Sequoiadendron giganteum (assembly GCA_007115665.2). Classification (NCBI taxonomy): domain Eukaryota; kingdom Viridiplantae; phylum Streptophyta; class Pinopsida; order Cupressales; family Cupressaceae; genus Sequoiadendron; species Sequoiadendron giganteum. The sequence continues at coordinate 223,202,350 of CM021101.1, forward strand.
CTTACAAGAAAGTCATGGAAGAAAATTATAGCTTTGTCTTTCGACTCATAATATCCTCAATAAATTGATGATCAAGTTAAAAGAAGATAATAAGGGTAATATTATTACTCTAGTTTATTTAGGACATGTTTCCAGAAATATATTATTATTAAATAAGACAATTAGAAGTTAACGAGGCTTAAATTATTACTTCGATGTAACGACAATAATAATATTAAGTAGAGCTTTAAATTTAATTATGATTTCATTAAACGTTGGATTAAACAGAATTAAAATAAAGAAGAAGAAGAATAACCCTTGTATGAGGACTAATATAATTTAATTGTTTAAGTAAAAATAATGTGGATATGTCGGGAATTAAAGAATGATACCATTGTTTGAGCTAATTATAGTGATAAATTGTATGTTACTAGTGTTGCTATTATTTTAATGATAAATGTGGTTGAAGGGTTATATTTGCTTGACAAACATTTCACTAAGAGTGTGTTTTTGTTGTCAAAGGGGACTCAAATGTTCCATAAAAAAGACAACAATAGTGATGCTGATTAGATGGGAGTATTAGGTGGGGCATTAAATTGTAGTTAACATTGGTGAATTTATAATATTCAAATAAAGATTGATGATCGGAAAAAATGGGAATAAATCCGAGTAACATGTATTATCATTAAATTTACCATAGTTATTACATGTTGTAGTGGGAAAATTAATATTATCAATTAAATAATGATAGTGTATTGTTGTCAATCTTGTTATTAATATTATTAGGGAGTTATATATATCCCCTACAACTATTGTTCATTTGGGGTTGTCAATGTAGGTAAGAAGGAAAGTTAACCCTATGTCAATACATTTCAGATGATATAAATACTATCTGCTTATGCTCATGTTAAATCCTAAATCCGATACACACACACACACACACACACATATATACGAGCGAAGGATTATAAACTAGATATAATTATATCATGAAGATACTAGTATTTTTTATCATGTTAGTTAGTAATACAAATGCATGGAATAGGAGTATATTATTATGTATGGTATAATAGAATTTTATTTTTAAGCATAGAATATTATTTACGTGACTAGTGAATTATTATTTTAGATATGTCGTAATTGATAACATGGTAGAGGGTAATGTTGGTAATATTGGATAAGATTTAATTATTGTGGCTCATATGGGAAGTAACCATTGCTCATTTGAGATTAAATTAATGATAATACCGTAGATTGATGATAATGATTATATTAGCAAATTTTAATACCAAGGTGAAATTAATATCAATATGTGAACAATCATTATGTAACTAACTACATGAAGATCTCTTAGTTAATGATAGCTAATGATGCAAATGAAATTAGAAGAGGTAAATGGAATGTCTGCACTCCTACCTTTACTTATAACATCATGTTAAAATAATCAACTAAGTTATTAAATACGATTGTGAAGAACTTGTCAAACTCTTTTGAGATTTGTGACATTGTGTTTAGATTCAACTTTGTTCGTAGGCATGACACCTAGCTAACAAAATAATTACCCTTTAAAAAAAGTTGGGTTTTCTGGTGAAAATTTTTGGGCATGACAATTGTAATTGTAATATTATATTATATTATATTATATTATATGCTCCACAAATATATCTTATGGCATCATTTACATACTATTTATAATTTTTGTAGTATTTTATTATAATTAAATTGAAGATTTATATAATTTAAAGTACATATTTAATATAATGTTATATTGTAATAATATATGTAATAGTATATTCTATTTGTAAGAATTAAATTATGTGCATATGTACACAGATTTCTATAGTTTTGATTAGAGGTAAAAAATGGGTTTTGAAGGGGCCCGAAACCCATTACAAAATAAAGCAGCTGATAAAAAAGAAAACAACATTATGTAGCAATCAACCCAACAACAATGAACAAACAACCAAAAACGACCAAAGAAGGTAATCGACCAACAACACTACTTGTTGTTGAGAATCTCTACAACTTCCATATCAGTAGCAACCATCTTCTATGCATTATCCACAATATCAAACACATCTATACCAGAGGCCCTAGCCTGAGCTTTCATTATGTTTATAGTTCTGATCCCCAACCCACTAGTTTTTACCTCATCACTCAAAAAACTACCTTTAACAACATCCTTCTCACTAGCACAACCCACATCCAGCAGCCTACCACGAATAGTAGTATCATCAACAGACACAGTCTCTTTTCTCTTCTTCGTAGTAATCACAGGGGAGATCACCTTGGTAGAATCTAAAATGCCCAAAACCTTAGAGACATCTCCACTCTTCATCACAACTTTCCACATTTTATCAAATTTATCCTCAAGGGATAAGATTCTACCTTCCAAATTATGTTTCAAATTAATGGTTTCCTCCGCCACAGTATTAGCCACAATATTAAGAGATTCCATCAGATTATCAATTTAGATTTGGACAATAGGGTCCTTAGCCTTACTAGAAACACCTCTAATTCTAAAAGTAATCCTATTAATCTCATGAAAGAACCACTTAAAAAGTTTAAAGTGCACATTAGAACTCTCACGGGCCGAGCCCAACACATCAAACAACTCCTCCCTATAAAAGTTTTCAACCCGTTTCCCCACAAAAAAATCCTCATTAGAAGAACTAACATGAAACTTATCAACAGAAATATGCTTACCTTTGCCAGCGGAGACAAGAGTCTTCATATTTCAAATGGAGCAAGCAATTTCGTCTGCAACAGTCTTCCTTTTCAACATCCTATCCCCATCCGCTTTTCTAGTTCCCACAACATGTCCACCACCCACAATCCTTTCCTTCCCCTGCTTCATCCCAATGGCAGCACCCAAAGAGGCCTCACCAAAGATACCTCCAGCCAGGGAAAGAGGGAAACCCTTCTCCAAGCTTTGGCTATCAGTTCTCAACACCCTTCTCTTTTGGCTCCCCTCCTCAGTCTCCTACACTTGTCTAGTCACTGGAGGAGGAGAGGGAGCTTCCCCATAAAGTTCATTTTTTTCCTTAACCCCATTAGGATGAGCATTTTCAACCACATCATCACTGCAAGTCGTATAACCCTCTTTATCATCTGGCTTCCTATTCCCAGTTTTACTCATAATAGGGGAAGAGGGGCCCTCCTCAAAAGAGGCATACGAATCCGGGACATAGTCAGCATCATCATCTCTATCAGACTCAAACTCTTTGCTCAAAATAAGCCTCCTCTTAGATTTTTTACTAACCCTTTCCTCTCTTGAATCCATCTCATAACCCTCCCGAGGTTTTGCTTTATTTTCCTTCAGAGACAAAAGAGTTTTATGCATCTCATGAACTTTGGCATGTTCATAGATCAGGAGAGTTAACCCCACATGCAAGACAAGGTTCTTGGGGTTTTTAATATGTTCCTTAATGAAAATAGACATCGCATCTTGTGATTCTTTTTTGTCTCTAAACACCTTCATACCCTACATAGCCAAGCCAGTAATTTGGGCTATGAATTCTTCATCAACCACAACTTCCCTACCACCCAAATTCAGGCTTCTCTCATTCCACCCTTGAGCAACCAAATCGGTGACCTGAGGATTGTAGCCATGCAATTTCTCCATATACATAGTTAAGCCACCCTTCTCTAAAATCACCCACACCTCCTTCCTCTTCTTAGCAGAAACACAAGACTTAGGCTCGGCATAATTTTTGACCCCACCCATCGCAAACAAAAGTGAAGCATACAACTGAAACGTAAGGAGACTAAGACAAACACCACCCAAAGAAAAAATAATCAATAGAAGACTCCAGAAACTAAGGCAAATATCACCTAGAATCCATGTGAAGCCAGCCAAAGGAGAGATATGCAATAATGAATTATAACTCCGATCCTTGTGAAAGACGTCCCCCATACTCATAACTTTAACATCCTCATTCAAAAAAATTGACCACGTGAATAAGGACATGCACCCCTCCAAGCCAGCTAAGATCAACATAAGATTAGCACTCATTATTAATAATAGTCGATGCTTCAAAAGGAATAGGATCATTTAAATCCCACTCCTTTTTCTCTCTAACACCAAAGTTAGCGAATAAATCAGCTAACATATTTCCCTCTCTCAATATATGAGATATAAACATTATCCAAGGAATTGATAATTTCAATAGAGTCCTTGACCAAGGCCTCAATAGTCCAAGATGGAGGTGAGGCATTCTTCAAATTGTTTATAATATTCAGAGAGTCACCTTCCACCCAGAACTTCCTATACCCTTTGCTTTGAGCCAATTAGAGTCCATGATAGACTGTAGTCGCCTCTGCGTAGTGGTTTGTTTGGATTCCCAAAGGGAGCACCACAACTGAGATGATCCTATGATTAGAATTTCTAATCACCCTCCACATACAACAGGTAATCATTTTCATACTATTTGGTATAGATAAAAAAATGTAAACAAAAAGCATTTAGTTAGTTTTAGAATGAAAAATTAAATATTTATATTATTAATTTTATTTAAACAAAACTAAAAGAGAAGTTTGATTATAGGAAATTTTAATAGTATTTCATATTGTTCTTTTGTAAGAAATGTTAAAAGTTGGTGGGGTCATTTTGATAAAATGTAAATAGGAAGAATAGAAACAAAATAGATATATGTATATATATGTATATGTATATATATGTATGCTTACATGCATTATTTTGCTTATACTAAACAAAATAAGAATATTTGTATGCCTCAATTTAATAACAACAATAAAATAGAATTGTATAAACATATATAGACATCACACTTATAAATGCTACAATAGTTGCATGGCTGAATTGAATCATGTAACGCCCCACCACGAAACCCTCGAGGACAACATGTTAAAATACTAGATAACAACACAATTTTTTTTTGAAGTGCAACACATTAAGGATTGTAGAATTTATAATAACTTGCATTCTAAATATAGGTCCTCTAAGGTTCCATGACCATGCTACTAGCATCCCATTAATAGAACTAACAAGACATATAATTCATCACATTGAACAAATCCAACTAACAATATGAATTTAATTTAATCTATCTCATTTAAAAGATCAACCAGTATGAATCATTCGTATCATGTCATCTATATAGCAATATCAAAGTCCATTTAATTAATTAACATATGCAAGAATCATCACTTACATTATCCATTACAAGAGAGAGTACAATATTGCATATCAAGAGAAAATAACAAGAATGATAAATGTATCTAAACGTACATAAAGTTAAGCTATGCCAACTAATTCAGAACAAGACATTGATCTACCATCTCGAATCACATTCAGGTATCTTGATGCACTAAGAATTTCCTCAAGATATGATATCTTAGAAGTCACTCCTTAAGATACCTAAACCTTGGGAAGTCACTACTCAAGATATGAAATCTTAGGTACCTCTTTGTCCAAATCGATGCTCTCTAAGGTTCAATGGATTTAGTACACATCAGAATTAAGATATGCATCTACAAATAATATCGTCAGAATCATCATAATTACCATGACATGCCATCAATAGATACCATTAATTTTATTAATTAATATAAATAATGTACATCGTTAACTTTACTAATTACAAGAGAAATTTCAACAATAATTTACAATATTACATCATTACATCGTTACATCATGAACAACAATGTCTTGTTGAACACATGTGAGGAGAGTACATCAAAATTATAATACATTAAACAATAGATTTACGGTACAATACAAGTACATGAAATATAATCCACATGAATAGGAACAAGTGCATAAGTCTTCATATCCAAGAATAATCACCAAGAGCACGAGAAAATCGAGGGAGCCCAATGGAGTACAAGGCACATTCCACCTGACCTTGTGGAACCCTAAGGTCCACCTTGTCATGCTAGGAGATAGCATTAAGGTCCCATCACAATAGTTAAGAGACAAAAGATGACACAAGGGCTAACCTAACTCCAATGTACAAGTATAGTACAACATCATGTGACAGTAACACCACTTCCAAAGGCACACAACATCAAAGGGAGACAAGAGGCAAGGGAATAAGTGGTTGTCATAGTAGGAGTGTCATCACATAGTTTGCTATGAGTTACCTTGGTAGATCTTCCTAGGCCTCGAATCCCATCCTTGGTTACCTTAGTAGCCTCTATCAACCTTCGGCCCCCATACAAACCTATGCAAAACCAACACACCTCTCCTAGGGATGAGGCAGTTGATCTTGCCATTCTGGGCCTTCTCATCTAATCTCAAGCCTAAACAAGCACTTGAGCCATGAGTGAGGTAATCACTTATTTTGATTAGTGTGAATACTACCCCACCCCCTAACTCATTTTAGGTTATCACTTAATTACGAAACTCTCACATGGGTTACCCTGGCATCGCTTTGTGCACCGACCCCCATTGAGAGTCACTCCCCTACTAGCAACTAGGAGACCCAAAGAAAACAATAGGGCAAAGCCAACTTGCACAATCACAAAAACCTCATAAATATACACAAAAAGGCGAGGCAAAACCTATCCTCTACACAAGTTCCAACCACAGCGAAGAACCATATCGTGCAAGCCTAATGACCCTCGTAAACTCATTCAATACAAAACAACCATCCCAAAATTTTATCAAGAATTCCATCAAAAGCGAATTTCCCCCTAATCTCTGGAAGACTTCCAAAACCCACTCGCACCGAGACTTAAACATTTGAATAATAACTCATAATCAATTCCAAATCAATAACCATTCCTTTACTTCATATAACGACTCAACCAATAATAGAAAACATAGGATACATAATAGATTTACAATGCAACCATCTCTAGTTTACTAATTGTCCATCTTAATCAAAAGATAATCTAATTCTATATAAACCAATCCATTAACACGATCAAGAGACACATGGTGGGTTTACAACTAGTTTAGTACGCAATTACAAAAGCATTCCATATTTGCAATTCTAAAGAATTAGTCTAATTTCTCTCTTTAATCAATTCCACAATTATTTAATTATAATAAATTGGTCTTTCCTTATCTAGTTTCCAAATTAGATAGCTATTAAAACCATATAATCATAGAAGTAAAACTCATTCTATTTTCTTCTTTTCCTAATACCATATTTCATATACAAGGATACATATACAAGTATATATATGTATTTATATATATAAATATATACACATGTATGAGTATGTATATATATATATATTTATATGCGTATATTCTTAATGTTGTTTTCAATAATAAAGTCGATGCTAATGAGATAAACATAATTATTTAAATGTATATATAATTTTTTTAGTATATATATATACTTGTATAAAACTTATAAATAATTAATTTACAAACTATTGTCCATATCAAACATCTGAAAGTAAGCACACACTTATATATACATGCATATATATACATAAAAGTTAAATAACATACAAAATGCAGCCAAACGGAATTAAACAAGGAATCGACATTCTTAGCCTTGGCCCAACGACCCTCTATAGAGGGTGTGCTGCCTGTGGAGGGCAATGCCCTCTCCACAGGCCGCGACCTGTGGAGGGCACTGCCTCCATAGTGCAGCCATCCTCATAGAGGATGCGTAACCATGTGAATGCTTAAAGCCTCATAAAAAAATATTAATAAATTTCCTCTACATAAATTAAAATCATCGATTTTATTATTCAAGTGATTTTTCGAATTAAAAAGAAATAAAATATCAATCAAACATTTAGAGGAATGTATATATTACAAATGTGCATATATATATTGTTTGTATTTCTATTCAATACAAACGCCTATATATATTTATATATTTTAATTTTACAAGGAGAATAAGCAAAAATTATCAGGCCTATACAATCTTGTCATTGAATATAACACAAAAAATTATATATTTGCACATTAAATACATGATTCCCACAGACAAAAAATAATTGGGGTTTTTAAAGTTGAATGCAAACTATAGAATTAACCCAATTCAATTTTCAAGAAAGGCTTCAAAAGTTTCTAGATCATACATTACTAAATTACACACTCATAAATTAATAAGAACTTATTTTTCTACAACCAAAACATTCAATCATTATTCATTTTCTAAATAGAATTAAAATTGAGGAAACACAACAAAACCTGAATTAAATTGAATGGTTGAGCTGAAAATCACTACTGGTTCCAGATTCCAAGTTGCAGCTCTAGTTTTCCTGCAACCACAATTTAGCAATTTCTATAGACAATATTCTTTCTATAGTAAAAACCCCCAAAAGAAAACCTCTAAGAACCAAAAAACATTCACGGGCAGAGAAACAAGATTAGTTTTCTAGAAATTATGCAACAACCCCTCTTCTTTAGCAAATTAATTAATTTATTATCTACTTCCCAACTCTCCGCTATTGCATGCCTTTTCTTAATTTTAATTATTTTATTAATTTCCATCCAGTGCTAACTGCCACTATATAAAATATATTTATTTACATACATATCCTTATTTATTGCACATAATAAATCAATTTAAGATATTTTATTTGTTAATTTAATCCTTCTTTTCAATTTGTTTGCACAATGTATTTATTTTAAAATTTCTTTATTACTCACACTTTTAATTTATTTAAACTAAGTAAAATCGTAAATAATATTTTATTTATCAAAACCACAAGTGTATTAAAACATTTATTTAAATTATCAAAATACCTTTTGATTACAATAATTTTTATTCTAATGCAATAATTAATCAAAGCACTAATGACCAACTTTAAATCAAATAGATGAAATACCAACAATACCTGACTTCACAGTGGGTCAAAAAACAACACAACGACAACACTAACAGACTAAACTGAATTGACCACACTGACAGGGTAGTACAATAGGATACTCATCCTCATCAAGGATGATTGCTCAACAGGGACCAAATTCTATCTCCATATCAACAATATTCATTGGGTTTAAGGTACACTAAAACCTAACAATTCATGTGGAGTCGATGCCTGGTACCTGCAACCTACAACAAACCACACACTTGAGCATGTATATAGACAAACAATCAAACACACCGTGAAGGGGAAAATCACAGTGTTGCAGGGCACTCAGAAGCGAGAGATGTGACACTATTCCCCTTCACCAAAATATATTGATGCACAATGATCAAATACTAATAACATGATAAGAGCATACATCTAATAATCACATAATGTTGATAACAATAATAACCCACTCTATCAATTAAATTGATCTACTAAGCATGGTATAAGTATAAACATCAGTGATAAAAGTGTCATCATAACTGTGCATCAAAGTATCATAATATCCAGGTACAACCAAGTCACTGTGAGAAACAAAAAGAAAACTGAGGGGCACTACATCCTCCCCCTAGAACCAAGCTTACTCCAGGAAGTCTACAAATAGATATGGGTATAACTCTCTCATCATGGATGCATGCTCCCATGTAGCAAAAGACTCGTCATTAGGATCCCACTAGACCCTCACCTGCTCAATGTCTCAACCCCTAAGGGTGTGTCACCTATGCTAAATGATGCCCATGGGCTCCAAAGCCAGCTGCACGTCCTCTACTTGTAAGGCATTCCAATCAAGAACATGAGAAATATATGGATAATAAGATCTGAGAACAAAAATGTGAAACATATCATGAATACACGATAGACTGGGTGACAAAGCAAGATGGTATGTTATAGGACCAATCTTCTCCAACACCTCAAAAGGTCCAACAAAGCACAGTGCAAGCTTAGAGCCTTTTCCATAGCGGATTAGACTCTTTCGCGGACACACCCGTAAGAATACCTAGTCTCCAACTGAGAATGACAGTCAACCTTATGAGAATTTGCATATTTCTTTTGTTTGTCCTAGGCTACCACCAAATTCTCTCTAATGTGAATCACCTATTGCACCATCTCTTGAAGCATCTTTAGACTAAGAAGGACTCTGTCCTGAAGATGGTCCCAACTCAACGAGGTCCGACAAGGATGACCATACAACACCTAGAAAGGAGGCATGCCAATAGAACAATGATACCCATTATTGTATGCAAACTCCACCAAATATAATTAATCCTCCCAATGAGACTGTTGATCCATAACATATATCTAAAGCATATCCTCGAGGATCTGATTGACCCTCTCGGTCTGCCCATCAATCTCTGGAGGATAAGATGAACTAAAGTTCAGTTGAGTCCCTAATGCATGTTGTAAGGACGTCCAAAGAGTTGAAGTGAACATTGAATCTCTATTTGAGATAATCCTATGAGGAATCCCATGCAACCTGACAATATGCTCCATGAAAATTCTAGCTACATATGAAGCATTGTATGAGGATTGAACAGGAAAAAGTGTGCCACCTTAGTCAACCTATCCACGATGACCATGATGGTGTCATGTCGATGGGAAGACATAGGCAAACCAACAATAAAATCTAATGAAATGATGTCCCATTTCTATTCAGGAACAAGATGTGGCTGCAAAAGACCTGTAGGATGTTGATGTTCTGCTTTCACTTTTTGACACTCCAAAGATCTTGTCACAAAATCAACAATATCCCTCTTCATTCCAGCCCAAAAGAACAACCGACGAAGGTCTGTGTGCATCTTTTTAACACTCAGATGAGCTAAATAGGGTGCCTGATGTGCCTCTAACATGATCAAATTATGAAGATCTCCTAAGGAAGGAACATAAATGTGACCCAAGTGCCGCAAAAGGCCATTTTACTAAAGGGAATATCCTGCAAATCTACCCTCGAAAACTCTGCCTAAATCCACCTCTGACCTCACCTCCTGATACCAACTATCTGAAGGAATTGCTGAAAGGATCTGACTCCTCAAGTCCACTCCAAGAGTCACTACCGAAAGCTCGTGTCTCTGCCAACTAAGAGCATCTTCCACCACATTCTCCTTTCCCTGAATGAACTTCACCTCAAAATCATACTCACACAAGAACTCCATCCACCATCTCTACCTTGCATTCAGATTAGGCTACATGAAAATATACTGTAAACTATGGTGATCACTGTGCAGCTCAAATCGATGTCCCAACATAGAGTGTCTCCATCTCGTCAAAGCATGAACCACAACGACTAACTCCATATCATGAGTAGGATAGTTCAACTTGTGATCCTTGAGTTTGTGAGACTTGTAGGAAATCATGTGACCATCTTGCATAATTCAAGTGGATTTGATGCTTGGTACCTACAACCTGCAACAAACCACACACTTGAGCATGTATATAGACAAACAATCAAACACACTGTGAAGGGGAAAATCGTAGTATTGTAAGGCACTTTTAAGCGAGAGATGTGACACTATTCCCCTTCACCAAAATACATTGATGCACACTGATCAAATACTAATAACATAATAAGAACATACATCCAATAATCACATAATTTTGATAACAATAATAACCCACTCTATCAATTAAATTGATCTACTAAGCATGGTATAAGCATAAACATCAGTGATTAAAGTGTCATCAAGTATCATCATAATTGTGCATCAAAGTATCATAATATCCAAGTACAACCAAGTCACTATGAGAAATAAAAAGAAAATTGAGGGGCACTACATCCTCCCCCTACAACTAGGCTTACTCCAAGAAGCCTAAAAATAGATATGGGTATAACTCTCTCATCCTAGATGCATCCTCCTAGGTAGCAGAAGACTCATCATTAGGATCCCACTAGACCCTCACCTACTCAATGTCTCGACCCCTAAGGGTGCATCACTTGTGCTAAATGATGCCCATGGGCTCCGAAGCTAGTTGCCCGTCCTCTACCTGTAAGGCATTCCAATCAATAACATGATAAATATATGGATAATAAGGTCTCAGAACAAAAATGTGAAACACATCATGAATACATGATAGACTGGGTGACAAAGCAAGATGGTATTCTATAGGACCAATCTTCTCCAACACCTCAAAAGGCCCAACAAAGCATAGTGCAAGCTTAGAGCCTTTTCCATAGCGGATCAGACTCTTTCGTGGACACACCCGCAAGAATACCTAGTCTCCAACTAAGAACTAACGGTCAACCCTATGAGCATCTGCATATTTATTTTGTTTGTCCTAGGCTGCCCCCAAATTATCTCTAATGTGAGCCACCTACTGCACCATCTCTTGAAGTATCTTTAGACTAAGAAGGACTCTGTCCTCAAGACTTTCCCAACTCAACAAGGACCAATAAGGATGACTGTACAACACCTAGAAAGGAGGCATGCCAATAGAACTATGATACCCATTATTGTATTCAAACTCCACCAAATATAAGTAATCCTCCCAACAAGACTACTGATCCATAACGTATATCTAAAGCATATCCTCGAGGATCTGATTGACACTCTCGGCCTACCAATTAGTCTCTGGATGATAAGATGAACTAAAGTTCAGTTGAGTCCCTAATGCATGTTGTAAGGACGTCCAAAGAGCTGAAGTGAACACTGAATCTCTATCTTAGATAAACCTCTGAGGAATCCCATGCAACCTGACAATATCCTCCATGAAAATTCTAGCTACAGATGAAGCATTGTATGAGGATCGAACAGGAAAAAGTTGTGCCACCTTAGTCAACCTATCCACGATGACCATGATGGCATCATGTCGATGGGAAGATATAGGCAAACCAACAATAAAATCTAATGAAATGATGTCCCATTTCTATTCAGGAACAAGATGTGGCTGCAAAAGACCTGTAGGATGTTGATGTTCCGCTTTCACTTTTTGACACTCCAAACATCTTGTCACAAAATCAACAATATCCCTCTTCATTCCAGCCCAAAAGAACAACCGACGAAGGTCTATGTGCATCTTTTTAACACTCAGATGAGCTAAATGCCCGATGTGCCTCTAACATGATCAAATTATGAAGATCTCCTAAGGAAGGAACATAAATGTGACCCAAGTGCCGCAAAAGGCCATTTTACTAAAGGGAATATCCTGCAAATCTGCCCTCTAAAACTCTGCCTAAATCCACCTCTGACCTCACCTCCTGATACCAACTATCTGAAGGAATTGCTGAAAGGATCTAACTCCTCAAGTCCACTCCAAGAGTCGCTATCAAAAGCTTGTGTCTCTTCCAACTAAGAGCATCTGCGACCACATTCTCCTTTCCCTGAATGAACTTCACCTCAAAATCATACTCACACAAGAACTCCATCCACCATCTTTGCCTTGCATTCAGATTAGGCTACATAAAAATATACTATAAACTATGGTGATCACTGTGCAGCTCAAATTGATGTCCCTACAAAGAGTCTCTCCATCTCATCAAAGCATGAACCACAATGAATAACTCCATATCATGAGTAGGATAGTTCAACTTGTGATCCTTGAGTTTGTGAGACTCATAGGTAATCATGTGACCATCATGCATTAACATTGCTCCCAAACCCTCCAAGGATGCATCTGTATAAACCACAAAATCCCCAGTAGGATTAGGAACTGCCAAGATAGGTACACTGGTCAACCTCTCCTTAAGAGTCTAAAATGTTGCTTGGAACTGCTCTAACCAAATAAACTTCTTCCCTTTCCTCTGAAGAGAAGTAATGGGGTGGGCTATCCTTGAAATTTTTTGTACAAATCGTCGGTAATAACCTACTAAACACATAAAATTGTGAACCTCTACAACATTAGTGGGTGAAGGCCAATCAATGATGGCTTGGATCTTTGAAGGATCCACGACAATTCCCTCACTAGAAATAACATGACCCAAATATTTCATCTCTGTCTAGAAGAACTCACATTTTTCCATATTTGCATATAACTAGTTCTCCCTCAAACATTGTAGCACCTGATTTAAATGCTCCTCCATAGACCTCAAATAGATCAAAATGTCATCGAGAAATACCAAGATAAATATATCAAGGTAAGTACAGACACACCATTCATCAAACCCCTGAATATGAAAGACACATTTTTCAACCTGAATGACATAACAATGACTCATAATGCCTACAATGAGAGTGAAATGCGGTCTTATGGATGTCTGACTCAAAGATGCACAACTAATGATATCTTGACTCAAGATCAATTTTTGAAAATACCCTAGCACCCTTGATCTGATAAAAAAGATCATCAATCCTTGGTAAGGGGTATCTATTCCTCACCGTCACCTTATTCAATTGTTGGTAATCAATGCACAATCGAAGGGATCCATCCTTCTTCTTCACAAAAATAACTAGTGCTCCCCAAGGAGAGAACTAGGACGAACAAACACCTTTTCCAACAACTCCTCAAGATGTAAGTACAACTCCTTAAGTTCTTGAGTGGTCATCCAATATGGGGCTTAGGAAATAGGCTCAAATCTAGGTACAAGATCTATTTTGAAATCAATGTTACGCTTAGGTGGCATCCCTGGAATTTTGCTAGGAAAGACATCAACATAATACCTAAGGATAGGATGGTTTTGAAGGTACACTTAACAGATCTCCCTTAACTCCAAATCATTAATTGATATCATGAAAAATTGACATCCCTCATGCATACACCTCCTCAACTACATAGCAAAGATCATATGCAAGGAAATAGAAATTTGAACTCAAACTACCTCCACCTCCTTGCCTGAATCATCTACACATTGCACTAACTTACTCTGACAATATATCATTGCTCGGTGAGCATCTAACTAATCCATGCCCAACACAATATAAAATGACCCAAGGGGTATAATACGAAGGTCTACTATGGCACAAAGATAACCGATTGTCAATCCACAACCATGAACCAGAGACTCAACTACTACCTTAGCACCGGAGGCCAATGCCACCTATCACCTATCATCTTGCTTCACTGCCACCAGTCCACATCGCACCACTATGAAAGGAGAAATAAAAGAATATAAAGCATTGGAGTTAAATAAAATAGAGACTCTACTACCTTGTAACACACCTATAGTCTCAACCAATGTACCCTGGTGCTCGGCTTGACGGTTATCAATCACTACAAAAACCCTGTGTGATATGCCTGCATCCCCTACTATTGGCTTTGAAGTTGTCAACCTCTAACTAAATCTAGATTTTTCCTTCTGAGGATAGTTTCTAGAAATGTGAACCTACTAACTACAAGAGAAACAACCTATACATCTATCAAATCCTCTACCACCTAGGGGTGCACTAGACTGCTGAAAACTGCCTCTGCTAGCTGCAGATTGCAAACTCTGAGCTGGTTGATCAGAATGATAACGCTTGTTTCCCCTCTAATTCTTGTCTTTCCCAGACTAAAACCACTTACCACCATGTTGAGATTGAGAGTTATTACGTTTTTACTGAGAGTGATTCTATTGTTGTTGTTGTTGGCCACCCTTAGTGGGTGCATGGTGGCTCCTAGAGGGGCCTGATGTATGAGTCTAGCCACCTCAAGAACTGAAACCTACTGGAGGTGCACTACCAATCTACACTCCTATATGAACACCTAGAGCCATGGCCAAATTATCCTCTACTATCCAAGCCTTCTCTACAACTACCTCCATGGTTTTTGACTAACACATGAACACCCCCACTGATACGGGAATTCAAGCCCTTGATAAAATGTTGTACTAACATACCTACATCATCTCTTATGTTAGAATACTACTTAAGCTCATAAAGTCTCCACTCATACTACTCAACTGGCATCACCATCTCCCTTAGCTCATGGAACTCATCCACACGATGCTACCACCAATGATCGAACAAGAATCAAGTTATTAATCTCTCTAAAAAAAATCTCCCATGAGACTGAATCTATATCCAAACAAAGCTTCTGCTCCTCCAAATGCCACCACATGGAAGCAAAACCTCTAAGGTGCATGATAACACACCTATCCTTGGTGTTGCTACCATATGGATGCATATCAAAACACCTATTCAAATCTATTAACCATGTTCCAACCTCCAAACCACTACCAATCCCATCAAACATAGGAGGACAATCTCTCAAAAGATCCCTCATGTGCCCGACTAAAATTGTCTCCTGCTCTACAGTAACCTCTTTTCTCCTAGGAGACCTCTCCCTCTCTCTAATCACAAACTATTCACCCTCTTGTCTCGAACCTAGACGGGCAAGAACCTCCTCAAGTAAGTGATGCAACTATGTGCTCTCCAACCTTGACTAACCCAAATTTTGATCTCCACCTCCTTGATTATTCTAGGAATCCTACTGTTCCTCCTGATGAGACTCGTGTTGAATTTTAGGAGGGGAGTTCTGGCGATTAGACCCATAGCCACCACCACAACCTCTACCATGTCCTTGACCTCGACCCTGACCTCTCGACATGATCCTATACAGACACCACCAAGGACAAGTTCAGGGTGTCAGATGAGGTCAACAAGGAAAAACATAAACTTCAAAATCTATGCAACTAAGACAACCTAATGGGCTCTTGTATATACCCAGACTACCCAGTGTTAGAGCTTGGGCTTTGATACCATATGTAACACCCCACCATGAAACCCTAGAGGACAACACACTAAAATACTAGATAACGGTACAATTTTTTTTTAAAGTGCAACACGTTAAGGATTGCAAAATTTACTATAACTTGCATTCTAAATATAGGCCCTCTAAGGTTCCATGACTACACTACTAGAGTCTCATTAATCATGTAATGCCCTGCCACAAAACCCTAGAGGAAGTTGCAATAACTATGAAAGTGTACAATTTTTCTTTTTCTTTTAAAATGCAATAATAACGTGAAAAGTTCACTAACTATCACCAACATCCTCCAAGGCACGAGACTAAGGTTACGTTTGATTCTCATAACATAAACATAAATACATTCATAGCATATGATTAACTACTTAAGAATTAAAAGTACATACATTCGAAACATTGAAATTGCATCACATAAATAAGATAAACATCAAGATCCCAATATTACATTAATTCTCAAATAAGGTTTACAACACTCATTCCCAAAATGAGGTAGATCATACATATGTGTTACAAAATACATGAGACCTCCTCGGACACAATTAAGGAGTAAAATAAGTACATTAGTTAACTGATACAATAATCAATGCAAGGAATAAACAAGTTGGAATCCATGAGCTCTCCAACTGGAAGGTCTTGCCATCTCGAATAGAAGGGGCCCCAATGGTGTAGGGTGCACATTCCTCCCAACCAAGTGGTACCCGAAGGCCCACCCCCCATGCTAGGAGATAGTAACAAGGATCCTAGACAAGACCTACTACCACTAGACATAGGCTAACACATACTGAACTTAACAAAATACAAGAATCACACTATTACAAAGGTTAAATTGCTTCCAGTGTTACACAATCATTTATCATAGAACTAACAAACAATTGACTTAGGAGGAGTGTCATCACAATGTTGCATGGGTTGCCCTAGTGAATCTTCTTAGGCCCCAACCCCCATCTTGGGTTACCCTGGTAGCCTCTCACAACTCCCGACCCCACATGCAATCCAAAGCAAAATCAACTATCTTTCGAGAAGACAAGATATCGATCATGCCATTATAGGATTTCTCATCTCATCCCAAGTCTATACTGGCCCTTGAGTCCATGAGCGAGGCACATTACTCTTATCTAAGTGATAAATACTACCCATTCCTCTAATATATTAATTACATTATCACTGGATTAACCAACTCACAACAAGTTACCTTGGCATCACTTTGTGTGTTGGCCCTCATTGAAAGCCACTCCCCTAAGACAACTCATGGAACAACATCTACTACCCAAGGCAGCTAGCGCACACTATAAATATTCAATACCCATCTAAAAACTTAAAGGTATCGCATCCCCGTTCGTGGAAATCAGGTGATTTACTGAAAATAACAAACACACTAACCAAGGGTAACAAAATGGGCTGACATTTAAATTACCACAACCCCCAAATCTATAACACAACTAGAAGACTTATAATGCGTCTAAACCAATTTCCCAAAAAAATGAACAAAGGAAATTACATACAAAGGCAATTAAATAGGAAATAAACTACTCTTCGGATATATTAAATCCAATTTTCCACCCTTTTGTAATTTACAGTAAAGAAATTGCCCAAGTAAATAAATAAAATTAAATCCCTTAACAACCAAAGAAGAAAAAATCCAACTTATCAATATCTTCAATTTCCTCGATTACTTTTAATAAAATAACAATTTCTACTGAAAGATTACAAAAAACAAATCTTTTATTTGCGCATATTATACATGCACCAATTTAAAACAAATATAACTAAATAATTATATTCAAATATATATATATACATAAAAATATATTTATTTATTTAAATTAAAAATTTCTTTTTTTTTCTACCAAATAAACATAACCTATATATATATATACACATACATATATACATAATATATTA